>JASANA010007176.1:0-11085 GCA_030248095.1 Ptycholaimellus sp. GST1_10
TCCTTTATTTTCAGGTGTTGCAACATGTGAAGTTAGAAAGCGCTCCGCGGTCACCTATTGCGCTTTGCGCCATATATCTGTTCAATCGATTTCCTCCCAATTAACTGTTATCATGCATCCGCTCTACTATTTACATCATGCGAGAACGAAAATCAATACATTCAACCAACTGAATGATTGAACCAGATTTTCGAAAGTTTCAAAACAAATACATTAATGAAAGCATTACATTGGAAATAACAGCAATCTACCGAAATCAAGGTAGTAACATTGAAAACTGGCTGAGTTGAGCATCCTCTTTACCAAAGCTGGCAAAAATCATCATCCATGCTCTCACCACTGAGGATCACACTGAGTAGAAGCTTTGGCTTGCCACTGTTAAAAGAGCATATGGATTTCGGCCCCCGTCACAGTGTTATAGAAGCTCTTCCCTCCATTTAATACACCTCCATGCCCTCTCACGTACCGCCAGCTCTGCATCACTGCCCACGTAGACCATACTCAATCGTCACACAATCAGCATAGGGTCAGAGTGCCAGGTGAAGAATGAACTTTTGAATTGTACAGGTAATTATTCGTAGTTTTCATTGTTGTTCCACTTACTATAGTAGATAATTGCGCAAAAAATCTTATGTGTGTCCTTACGCGTGCAAAAATATTTTGTAACAATGTTGGATCCCTGTACCATGTAAACCTTCCCTGTACCAAGTTATTCACTGTACCAAGTTACCCTTGTACCAAGTTGTCCCTGTACCAAGTTGTCCCTGTACCAAGTTCTCCACTGTACCAAGTTGTCCACTGTACCAAGTTGTCTTTGTACCAAGTTTTCATGGAACCGTTTGCAAAACGTTTAAGAGCCTTTGTGGCTTAGGCAATTTTCCATTTTTTTCTATTTCCAAGTTTCTGCCAAATTCCGAAAGTGCTTTAAATGAAAAGAAGCCTGATTTTTAATAAACTGAAAAAGAAAGCTGGTAAATCCCTTCTAATGAAATGGTTTTCCTAACAATTGTATGAAAAAGTATTCCAAATAGTACTCAGGTTAATTAATGAAATTAACAGGTAAGGGGTTCTTATAGGATAGCTTTTCTTTAGCAGAAAGGAGGCCTGTGGCTCTCCTCGCACAACTCAGTGTTGCTGCGTTAATCACAAGCCCACTGTGTGGATGTGCAGTAGGTTTTGTCCTGCGATGAAAACCAAGAGAATACTTGTTCATGTTGATGAAAATGAAAGCGAAAGCAGCGTCCCCGTTCACAATCCGCGATCTGGTTGGGACCCAGCAGGAGCCCCAGAAAGTTGTCCAGTTAACCTCCAAACAAAAGACCTTGCCTATAATTTCACATTCAAAAATACGGTTTGTTCCTCTCTTTTAGGTTAAAGGTTTTATTTAAATTTTTCATTTTTTTTTTCATTTTAAAAGAGTAACTCATCATTTTTTATTCGTCTTCTTCTTCGTCTCCCTGTTTCTTCACTTATCGATTCTTCATATCCTTTTTTAAAAACTGTGTCCCCGATTATTCATTTTGTGTCAAGCGAGTTCATTTTCGGTGATTAAATTCAATTTACGTGCATAAATCAGAATGCTGAAGGTGCTAAAACTATCCTGGCCAATTAGCCCTGGCTTAAGCTTGGTTTGTGAAAAATTTATTTTCAAAGGCACCGGAGGCATTGTTGGAGTTGGAGCGGTTGGGGCTGCAGTGCTGGCTTCCAGCGTGGTTTGGGCATGCTGCGGGCCTTCAAAACTTTATGCAGTGGCGAACATATAAGAGGAGGAAATGAAGAAGTTTCCAGAGAAACAGATTTGAAATTTTGTTGATTTATTTTTTTTTTAAATTAACTTGTCCAATAACTGGTAATATAGCTGGAATTTCAATAGCATTGCAGAATAACCGTAGGGAAATTGGCAGATGGGCGCAAGGGGCTCGTCGGGGAGATGAGCCTGTAGCGTGGCGGTGCCGCCGCCCATGGACAGAACAGCATGATGGCCTTGGCCGGTCGTCATATCCTCCACATTTGTGTCCGCGTTCATTCCAGCTGAAATGTTGCACTGCTTAATGCTCAAACCTTTTTTGCCACCATATATGATGTGCATGAATGGGACCCGTATTTTGGCTGAATCCTAGAAACCCCCCCAAGACTTACACCCCCCCCCCAAACTTACACCCCCCCCCATGAATTACACCCCCCCCAAGATTTACACCCCCCCAAAGCATATATATTGAAAATTTTTTTATTGCCTTAACATACTTCTCTTTACATATCTTGAAATTTAAACTCATGGAATTTTCATGTAGACTTTTTTTACCTACTACTTTTTACCTACTACATGACTTACCTACATACCTACTTTTTTTTACAAACATAGTAAGTCTATACCGGATGGCGGGCGCATGCCTACCAGGAGTAGGGGCTTGTCCCCTACCAGGAGTACCTTTCAAGATTCCAACTCAAAAGCTTAGACGCATGCTCGTCCTCGACGAGGTCATGACTGTGGCAGTACCTACTAGTTAGTCTATACCGAGTTCATTGATGTTTTAAAGTGCTCAACTCAGTAAGGACTAACTAGTAGGTACTGCCACAGTGAAAGGACGAACCTTTTAGTTCTTGCGCCTTATTTCTAATTCTTGGGGGGGGGGGTGTAAGTCTTGGGGGGGGGGGGTTCTAGGAGACAGCCGGTATTATTTTGCCTATTAGGTAATCCAGCTGGTTCGGGGTAAAATTGGGCTGGCGCGAGTGGCGTAGCGACCGTCAGCGCCCAGCCCCTCTTTTCGACCCAGGTGTTTATTTTGAGGGTTATTGCCAGATTTTAAAATTGATAAGAGTTATTCTCAACGAATCCTGCACCGATTGCTCAGATTCTTTTTGCATTCGAAAGAGCAACTTCGAATTGTGGGGAGTGTTCGCGAAAAATAGTGAAAAACTCATGAATTGATGTAGAAAACTTGAAAAGAAAAGTGCCGCACGAACTCCTTCCCTCCCCTTCCCTTCCCTGCTTCGCATCTTCTCCATGTATGGGTGTAGGTATTCACTCACCTCCGGGCTGCGCAGTTTTTATAAAAGTCTTATCCTGACCAATAATACCGGCGCACCAGTGGTGTAGTGGTAAGATTGGATGATCATAAACATAGCAGGTCCGTTCCTACACCAAGTTATTTTTTCTTTATATTCTTAAAGGCCATATTACCAATTTGCTTTGATATTTTTTCAGCTTTTATCTATCTAGAGTTCTTGCTAATTCGAATCTTACCAAAAATAGATTTTTAAAATTTTGAATGATTAAAGTGGAGGAAATAACTGGTACCATCGGCAAGCCGAAATAATGCTCTTTTCTCCTTAAAAAATCGATTGCCCCGAGTGTAAAGCCAAAGAAATTGCCCTACTACTAGTAAAATCTGCTGTGACACCTGCATTTTGTTTGAGCGCGCGTGAAAAGAGCCATGGAACTGTGGGCGAATGCCCCACAAGCAGATTTTCCTAGTAGTTGGGGAATTTCTTTGGCTTTACACTCGGGGCAATCGAATTTTAAAGGAGAAAAGAGCTTTATTTCGGCTTGCCGATGGTACCAGTTATATCAATTAAGCAAACTTGCAAGAGTATGCCAGAATTGAGCGATTCGTACGAAGAGTGCAGCTTAAGTTACCCTTGATATATATGAAAGGACAATCATGAAGAGTCGTTTTTTAGCCCGCTACTTGTAAGTGAAAAAAGAAAAAGAGACATTTTTATGGAAGTATTGACTAAAAACTTGAAAATTGCTCATAACTTAAAATTGACGACCATACCCTTGGATCCGTCAGGAAGCGTCCAGAGCCACTCGCCGGACCCATTCTCAGCTCGCAAGTTCACCCAGTAGAAGTCCCCGCCCTACGAATCCGCCGCCTTAGACTGATACGAAAATCCGCAGCCGGCAAAAGGCGAACCCCAATGTCGTCCGCAATCTGATCCGCGACTGCCTTCTCCCTGGGCGCCGCCAAGACACCGCCCATACCGGCGCAAAACTCCACCGCCTCCGCGAAACTCATCAGATCCTTCCCAGCCAGGTCCAAGGCGAAGCAGTAGCCGCCGGCGATGGATTTCTCCGACGACGCTTCGCACAGGGCTGTGCCTAAGATGAGAGTGCATTGCGGACAGGGGAAGGGGCTGACAGTGAAGTGCCGTTGGGCAGAGGCGGTGGTGAAGCGGAGGCCGGAGCGGAGGTGGTGAAGAGACGACAGGTCGCCCGCTGATCGGCTGGACCGGGTGGCCAGGGTTCCGCTTTTCCTGAGAACAGTCCGACAGTGTCTTCTCTGTTGATGGTCAGAGAATATGGAGGAAGAGGATGCCACCGGGGAGAGGGAACTGACAGAGCGGCAGAGCGTAGTGTATGTCAACGGACGCGTCGTTGAGGCGGCGGGTGCTGCCGCTAATTGTGACGACATTCTGCGTGTTGTTCTCTTGGAAATCAGAGTCGCTGGGCTGGCCTTCTTTCCAAAGACAAGCCCCGCTCTGCCAGGCCATCACTGTTGAAATTTTGGCATTTTAAAAGTGCAGTAAAAGTTGCATTTCAACAAAAAATGTGTGAAAGCATAGATAAAGGAGTAGTTATCAGCTATCCTTACATAGATGGTAAAGCAAGCAATTCTGAGTCAAAATGGTTTGATGCGGCTATTCTGATGCTTTTATAACGTTAAATGTGCCTGGGTATATTTATTGACGAAACATTTAAAGCTTGATAAATAAGAATTCGAATTCTAAATGAAAAGCATAACAAATAAGCTATCACTCTGCATCCATAGAACTAGTTTGTAAGTGCCTATGTAAGCGAATCATGACAAAGAGAGTTTTGCCCAGTCCCTGGCTCTTCTTCAGCGCCCTCTTTCCCTTTATGTAAAGCCAGCGGAAGCACTTCATGAACACTAAGGCAGCAAAGTCAATTTCCTACAGGCGAGAACCTTCTTTTATGCTTCATTTGAGCAAAAAAGAGAATACAAATGGCTGAAATTCCAACAGGAGTGGCCGATCACCTTGCCCAAAGGTCTCCGTGGCTTGAGACAGGAGCTGATCGGCCTGGATTTCTTGGAGTTCTTTGGTGGTCAGGTGGTGATGGAGTTGTTGAAGGAGTTTGTTTTGTGCATCAGTATCTGAGAATCACTTATAATACAACTCCATGATTGCATCAGGATCGCATGAACAAACTCAAAGAGTCATAAAATGTCCTTTTAAACATTCATGTACAATAAACGAGAGCTTTTGATAAGATTGCAATTTATATTAATCAGCAACATTTGAATCTTAGGTAAAGCTCAGAAACTTCCGGACCAGATTTTGAGCCATAGAAAATTTTCTATCAAAGCCAGCATATAAAGGACTCCAGATCTGAACAATTCTGTTTCTTCGGAAGTTTTGAGAGAAAACCGGGCTTGAAAAAGTAGAGAAATGACCTTGAACGGGTCGACAACAAAATGCCACTTCAGAACTTGTAAAATAGCCGCATCAGGGCCTCTACTTTTAATATGCTTGTTTTACCATCTATTATAATATACAATGAATTCATTTATCTATGGTGAAAGGCATGGTTCTAATAGTCGGAGTCTCGAAACTTGACAAAAAGTCGTTGAAAGCCCAAAAAAGAGAAAGCACGGCATACGACCAGCTCGTGGAATTAATTAAGCCCAACACTGGTTTAGCCAGCCTCAGCAAAGCCGCTGCTAACAGGGTATCTTGCTTCCGTTGGACAGTTCCCAGTTCCAGCCGAGGTCCGGCGCACTTTCTCCGGCTTCCTGGTAGAGGCTGAGCCAGAAGTGCTCACCGAACTGCAAGCGGCCAGGCAAAATGTGCCTATAAGAGGCTGAGTAGATGTAAGGGCGTAAGGCCAAACAACGTTGCTGATGTTGGCCAGGAGGGGCTGTAGAAGTCCGGGTTGGTGGGGCGCTGCCAGGAAGCCGCCATGGTCGTAGCAGAAGGTCCAGGCCTCCGCCAGCGGCATCCAGTCATTGCTCAGCTTTCCGCTCCAGCAGTAGCCGGCCGCCTGCACGCTGCGCCCATCCGCCAGGCACCGACCCAGACCGTCTCCAACTCTCCCATAGACATGCGAGTAAAGAGATGAAAGGGTGGGAGGCCACCGCTGAGGTTGACTGGAGGGATGGTGGTGTGGCTGAGGGACGGCGAGGTGAGCGGCGTGGATGGGGGAGAAGGAGATGATGGAGGAGGAGATGGGGGAGGAGGAGATGAGGGATGAGGAGATGATGGAGGAGGAGATGAGGGATGAGGAGGTTAGGAGGCGGCAGGTGGCCCGCTGCTCCATCGGTGTCGGCCAGTCCTCCGTTGTACCTGAAGGCCAAGTTCAGAACTAAGTCTGTCTGGCTATGCCGCAGTCTTTTGACTTCTCCACTTCAACTCATCGTTTATCGTGGTCTAGGACCTGCCTCGAAGCGATCAGCTGTCTTCATTTGCAAGCAACCCAGCCCAAGTTTCCAACTGAAAGCGCCGCAAGGCTCTTAGATGATGCTATTTCCTGACTATAAGCTGATGATATTTTTTGCCGTCTAAGGGTTTTCATACTTAGGTCTCCCGCGTATTCACATAGCGGATTCTCTGGCACTCTCTAATAGCTGCTGGCCCTGGCACTCTCTCGCACACTCAGCTGATTCCAACTAGAGTTCGGTTAGGTGAAAAAATGAAATTAATCTTCACTCTTAAAAACCCCGCCCAGAATAACAGACGACTTACCTGGAATAGGAAATTGGCAGAGGGGTCTGGCCCAGTTTCCAATGGAGACGTCACCAAGCCGGCGGGAGTTGCCAGCGAGGATGGCCGCGTTCTCCTCCCCGTCCTCCAAGCCGATAGTGCTTCCAAAGTCGTTGGGCTCCCCGTCCCTCCAATCGCAGGCCCCGTCCGCCCAGCCAGTCACTGCTCATCCTCAGTCCTCAGACTGCCAGCTGCTGTCAAGACAAAGGCTGGCAAACGAGGAATCTGATTGCCGTCGCCAAGCTGCCAGAACCAGCCGACGTCCGGCGCAGTTTCACCAGCCTTCTGGTAGAGACTGAGCCAGAACCTCTCCGTGTTCTGCAAAAAAAGAGCAATTCTCTATTTCCTCCTCAACACCTTGGACTGAGAGGCCACGGAAGAAATGCCAACGATCAGACTGAAGAAGAAGGGCCAACGTTGGCGTGAAGGTTCTGGGCGATATGGCGCAAGAGGCCGGGCTGGTGGGGGGCGGCCAGTGAGCCGTTGAGGCTGGCGCAGAACGCCCGCGCTTCCGCTTCTGACAGACGATCGTCGCGGAGATGGCCAGTCCAGCAGTGGCCGGCCGCCTGCACACTGCGCCCATCCGCCAGGCACTGGCCCAGCCCTGCAACCCCTTTCAAGGCCTCCCGCAGAGAAAGGCTCAAGTCTGCGCTCACCATCCAGGCGGAACTGGCAGAGTGGGATGCCGGTCTTGCCGCTCCCTCGGTCGAAGAGTTTTTCTTTGAGCGCGGCAACACTCTGCCCGCCGTCCTCCGTGTCATCCCCATCGTTCGGCTCGCCTGATCCCCAGACAGGAGCGGCGATGTCCACTGTCCAATGCAGCTGAGGGTTTTAAGGAGAAAGGCCAGGGAAAAGAAGCCTCATACGGGCTATCTTGCTGTTGTTGGGTAAATGCCAGTACCAGCCGGCATTGGGGGCCATTTGGGCAGCTTCTTGGCGGAGATTGACCCAGAATTTGTTGTCGGGCTAAGAAGAAAAGATGTGCTTTAAAGGGGCACAGAAAGGAGGTGAGGAACATCGATAGCTATGTTCTGCCAGAGCAGGTCCAGGAGGCCTTGTTGGTAGGGCGCGGCCAGATGGCCGTCGAGGCTGGAGCAGAAGTGCTCGGAATCAGCGAGGGAGATCCAAGCGTCATTCGGCCACCCGCTCCAGCAGTAGCCATAGGCCACCACCCTGCGCTCCTCCGCCAAGCACTGCTCCACGCCTGCCAGGCCAAATGTTCCAGATCACACTCAATGTTAATTTGAAGCGAAATTTAATATTTTTAGTTGTTAAGAGAATTTTTGGATGTAATGCGAATTAATATTGATTACAAATTTGGAAGAAACTTGGAATCTATGGAAGCAATTTAACAAAAAGCTACCAATATTAAGAAGCGGTTTGCGAGAGGACTCAGAGGGGGTATTCCACTTAGCAAAAATCGAAGGTTCGAGTTGGGAATCGTAATTAGGCCATGGTTTTGGTCCATTTAGTTGTGATCTCAGCCATGGAGGTGTATTTGTTATTATTATTATAATGGAGGGATCGCTCTTTAACATGGGGACGGGGGCCAGAACAGTAATTAGAAAAAGTTATAACACAGGGGTCGAAAGTTGCTTTTTGTAAACGGCTGCTGTGGGTCATAGGAAGCACCTACAGAGACATTTTCGGGCTTAAAAAATTGCGGACGAATTGAATTGTACAGCTTTGAAGTCCTTTTTGAGAATAAACAGCTCTGTAATTAGCTATAGTTCCAAATGTGGCCCGGCATCAAATATTACGATTTCAGTTGGATTAACACCTACTCAAGTACCTGATGTTTCTTTCAAATATAACTTATGGAGGGTCAGAAACCATTTAATTTTGCATTTGACACTGTAAATGATATGGTAATGGAGTTACTCCTTGAGCATTGTTGCTGTATTCTTCTCGCTGGTGCAACAATCTTGGAGTCAAATTCAAATTCGCGCATTATGAGTGGCCCTAAAGCGAGTGCCTTCCCTGCATTATTGCAGGCATGAAAAAAAGATTCGAAGAGCAGAGTGGGTAGAGAAATGGAGGGTGTGGCTTGGTGTGACGTATGTGATGGGGCCATCAGACAAGGCACCAGGCGAGGACGATCGGCAGCCATTACTTGTTCGGTGCGGCCAGGCTGTGGGCAGTCCTACCACGTGGACTGCCTTGGCATATCCAGAGAAGACTACCGACGGATGTCCAGAAACCGTCTGACAGACGCCTACACCTGCCCCAGCTGCACCGCTGCGCCTCAGCTTCTTGACCCGCCTCAGTCCTTCCCAGAACCTTCTTCATTTTTCTTCATTTTCCTTCTTCCTTCACTGATAAAAGGCCAATTACCCCCTCCTTTATTACTAATGAAATCTACTCACTTGTGCCATGTTACAAAGATTAGTTGGGATCGGTCAATTTTGTAACTATTACAGTGGATTAATTACTGTTCAGGATTAATACACAGCAGTATATAGAGCGATTCCTCGATAATTAGGTGGATGGACAGATATTTCTCGATGTCTCAGCCCAACAAACCCTGACCCAAAATATTGCTTAATTGCTGCGAAATGACCATTTTTCTAACACCTACTTTTTTGACCTCTGGATGACCTAAAAATCGATTTTTGGCCAATTTCAACCAAGATTTTTTGACCAACCCCAAACTATTGTATATCAATCGAACCGCAAAACTATAACAAATTTCATGGTGACAATGATTTGTTCCATAAAAAAAATTTTTTCAATTGATTTTTCAAAAAACGAATTTTGGCATTTTGCAATTTTCGGCACAAAAAAACTGATTACTAAAAATGCTCAAAAAATTCAAGGCTGAGACCTAGCCTATCTTTTTATTCACATTCTTGCCGTCATTTTGGTATATATAAAGTTGAAAATGGCGATGATCAAGTCGGAAAATTTTTTTATTGAAAATTGCTACTCCGATTTTTGCCCTATGTTATAACATAGGCAAAAATCGGCCAAAAGCATTTGTTCTCAAAAAATGACTTTTTTGTCATGAAATGTTCTGTTGGGACCCCCTGCACCTTGCTGCATCATTTGTTTCCCCACAATTAGTCTCAATCTTCTCAAACAGAAATGCCCATTTTCCTATTGGGGCCGTGCGAGCGAAGCGGAAGCACGGTCCCCTCTTAGCCAAGGACCAACCCTATTACGGCTTTTGAAAATATGAATCAATGCCATTAATTCCATGGGCATGTTACAGAGCTGTGAGTAGGCTCAATGGACGCAGCAGACACAGCTTTAATTAAAAAAAAATTTGCCAAATTTGGTTGAGAATTGGGCAAGTTATGGCCAAAAAACTTTTTAAAAAGTGTCTGTCCGTTATCCGTCCATTGTCCGCCGTCCGCCGTACGTTCTGTTCGGGAGGCATACTGGCAATATCTGGGGCTCCAGTCTCAACGTCACTATAGTATATCGACCCTGGAGGGTGACATTAGGCCCTCAGAATTTTGATTTTCGGCCTCGTTTATGCCGAAATTGAGGTTGGAAAGTTGATTGAACGTAAGGGGGGACCCTTACAAAAAAATCGAAAATCTTAAATAAAATTTTTTTGAAGCCGTTTTGGGCAAAAAAAAAACAGATTCGGAATCCTGGCGAAAAACTACACAAAACCTACCTATAAAACATTAAAATTTTGAAAAAATTTTTTTGACCATTTTTGACCATTTTTGGGTGCACTGTAATAATCCTAAAAAAGATATGCTGCCCAGTGGCAATAGTTTAAGTGAATTTTGAGTCTAGATATGAAACCGGCTCAAAAAATAGATACGATTTGATACCAAACAACCATAGGTGCAAATCTGGTCTTCATGGGCTTCTACCAGGCCATGGTGTACAAGCAGCTCATCATCAACTTCGTCTTGGGGCATTTTAAGGGGTTTTTGGCCTCAATAACAGCACCATATAGGTAAATTGGGGCATAAATTACGAATCTTTTGTCTATTTGCTTACACATTGTCTTCATGGGCTTCTACCAGGCCATGGTGTACAAGCAGCTCATCATCAACTTCGTCTTGGGGCATTTTAAGGGGGTTTTGGCCTCAATAACAGCACCATATAGGTAAATTGGGGCGCAGTTACGAATCTTTTGTCTATTTGCTTACACATTGTTTTTATGGGCTTCTACCAGGCCATGGTGTACAAGCAGCTCATTATCAACTTCGTCTTGGGGCATTTGAAGGGGGTTTTTGGCCTAGATAACAGCACCATATAGGTAAATTGGGGCGTAGATTACGAATCTTTTGTCAATTTGCTTACACATTGTCTTCTTCATGGGCTTTTACCAGGCCATGGCGTACAAGCAGCTCATCATCATCAGCTTCGGTCTTGGGGCATTTTTGAGGGGTTTTTGGC
>JASANA010007177.1:0-15871 GCA_030248095.1 Ptycholaimellus sp. GST1_10
AATTTGGCCTATGTTATAACATAGGCCAGTTTCACAAGGGTAAAATTTTGGCACTAAAAAACTTCCTGCTCTACCGTATCTGCACACTTCCCAATTTCCTTTTGTGAGCAGCTTACCCTGAGCCTTATGCAAGTATCTACTAAAAAAAATTACTGGGTTTTCAACTTATTTTTTGAAAAATGGTCCAATGTATGAGGACACGTCCGAAATTCGCCCTATGCTATAACATAGGCCCATAGTGACAAAAAAATTTTTGTCTTGAAATTTGATTTTAATGCCCTAAATCGATGCACCGGCCTCAAATACACCCAAATATATAATTTTTATGCCTACTTTTTCAGAATTTTGAAGTTCGAAATTTTTAATGATCTTCTCAGTGTGAGACCAAAATGGTCAAGAAATGAAGAATTTTCAAAATTCAAAATCCATCAAAATTATGCATAAAAATTATAAATTGGGTGTATTTGAGGCCGGTGCATCGATTTAGGGCATTAAAATCAAATTTCAAGACAAAAAATTTTTTTTGTCACTATGGGCCTATGTTATAGCATAGGGCGAATTTCGGACTTGTCCTCATACATTGGACCATTTTTCAAAAAAAAAGTTGAAAACCCAGTAATTTTTTTAGTAGATACTTGCATAAGGCTCAGGGTAAGCTGCTCACAAAAGGAAATTGGGAAGTGTGCAGATACGGTAGAGCAGGAAGTTTTTTAGTGCCAAAATTTTACCCTTGTGAAACTGGCCTATGTTATAACATAGGCCAAATTTGGAGTCTGACATAGAAAAGTAAAAATATTGTATTTGGTTCACCTCCAAATAAAAATGTATGCATGATTTCTAGACCAAAATTTCATGAGAAAAACGAAAATGATAGTTCAGATTGCGTAATTTCTACAAATATTTTGAGAAATGGCCTATTTTTGAGAAAAATTACAAAATCAAGTTTTTGCAAATCAAGGAGATTATTGCCGTTTTCTCTGCATATGCACCTTTCTGTGCCAAACAAAGGACACAGTGCTCTTTGGTTGATTATAAGCTTTCGATCGATATCCATAATGCCTATACTCTGACAGAAAATACTTGAGAAATTGGCTTTAAAGTGGCTGCAAGTACCTGAAACACAAAATTTGCCAAAATCTCGACCTTCCTTTATGTTTGGACCTGTAGTGAGCCCATTTCTGCATATTTTTCGGCCAAAATTGGTGGAGTTACATAAAAATGTATGGAGATTCGGAATCTGTCATAAAAAAGGGGGGTAAAAAAATTCATGTTCACCCCCTTGTGTGGGATTCGTGCTGCTATCGAAAAACGCCTTTTAAAGTGGTAGTTGTGAAGTGGTAAAGCTGATAGCTAATAGAGCTGTTACATAACTTAAGAAATACCCTAAGATTTGGCAGAATAATCGTAGAACTTGATAGCATAACCTTTAATAAGTTAGACATTATTTTAGCAATATTTTGGATTTATTTTTGTCAAGACGTATTTTTTATCTGTTTATTTTGAAATTGTAAGATATCAGTTCAGGTACAAGAGTGGAAAGTGCGAGTGGTTCTTCACCAAGCTCCTATTATAAGCTGCTTTTTGAGTCCCTCGTTGCTGTTGATTCTTGTTGATTGCTATTTCTGAATCACAAACAGCGAAGAAACTAGAAATACCGCAATACAAAACCCTGAAAGCCAACGGTTTTCTTTTCATTTGAGACACATTATTTCGCAAGTTCAGTAGACAAAATCCTTTATCCCACTCTATTGTTTTTGCAATACTCTCCGCATCGTTAATGAATTACAATTAGCTGCTTTGTTACTGAATATACTTCAACACAAACGAATAGAAAATGTATCAAATCCATTGAGCGAATGAATCACTTTGATGCTAAAAGGAGAAAGAAGAAAAGATCAGATATGATTGGGTGGTATCCGCTTGGAGAAGTTGGGGCATTGGAGGCCGTTGTGCTGGAAAAGAAGGTAAGATAGGCGGCCAGGGTTGTGCCGGCTGGCAGCTTCCGGTTCTTGATCCCCATGACCTCCAGCGCCAGCAAACTGGAGCCCAGGTCGAGAGCAATCTGCAAACGTCCTTTTTTCTTCCTGCCACAATACGGCCTTGCACTTTTCTACAAGTGCCATCTATTTTAGCAGAAATGTTCTTTTCCATAATCATTTCTGGAAGATTTTTAACTCTTACAAAGAACTAAAGTATACGCACAATTTTGGCCAATGAAATTTTAAAAACCATAGTAGTCTGTCTTGCAGCCGATGCAGCTCTTACCAAAGACCCTGGGCTGGTACTGGCAATGACTGCTCACCGAGTTGCGCTAATCACTCAGACCCCGCACCAGTTAAGCTACCACCAACAAGAATAATAACATGAAAAAACACTTAATGAAAATATGAAAAGTGAAAAAAAACGAAAAAAGCCTTTCATTTGGACATCTTTTTTTCGAGAATATGACCAAGTAAAATTGTACCTACCCAACTGACCTTGACTGCATGCAGCAGTTTAACAGATGTGCTTGTGCTGGTTTGCTGTTGGAAGAAGACTGCAATTGCAATATTTCAAGCAGAAAACATTTCATTTAATTTCAGAAAATATTTCAAGCTGAGTCGAAAAAAAGTGTTCCTGCTTAAAATTGACAATTTGAAAGGACACAAAATTTTAACCTGCATTACCACTGTACTAGAATGGTAATGTACTAGCACATTTGTTTTTGTCCATTACGGAACTCACTATTTTGCTTTGCTTTTTCGAGTTTCTAGCAAAAGTGGAGCATGAGCAATGCAACCTCGTCTATGCTCCATGGGAAGCAGCTTTTAACCGAATTTGAAGTTGTCATATTTGGGCAGATGTAGCATTAAAAATATCAAATAATCTGCTGTAAAAAACTTGGCATGGAATTCTCAGTTTTCATTGAATATTGCTAGATCCATCTTTGAGACGCAGGTCTGAAATTCTCGAATTTTACCTACTGCACCGACCTGCTCAAATAATTAGCGATTGTGAGAAACGCCGATACTGATTTGCCAACATTTGCAAGCTGAGCCACACTGCACCGCACCCATCTTTACCCACATCACACCATAAGCACATTCGTCATAAAAATCGCCTGCCTTCGAAGCCCAAGCTTTGTCCAGACCTTCAATGCCTTCGCCATGCAATTTATCATGCATGCTAATGTTATGCTGCCTATACCACACACAATGGGTCTGCCGAGCTTTTCTCAACTGACACCTGAGGAGCATTTCACAAACGCCATCGAACCATGCTGGCCCTTCCTCTCCTCTGTCTTGTTCTGGCTGCTTGCGCTGGTTAACCAGCTTTTGTTGCATTTGCCACCCTAGTACTCATTCATAGCAGGTGACACAGAGACAATCTATAACAGCAACAACCTTTTCATCAGTCTTCTGAACGCTAAGGCTCCCTACGGTCAGCCACAGGCACCGTCAGTTTCTAACCCACCATACGGACAACCACAGACACCGTCAGTTCCTAACCCACCATACGGACAGCCACAACCACCGTCAGTTCCTAACCCACCATACGGACAACCACAACCACCACCAGCCCCTCATCTACCACAGACTCCGCTCCCTGCCCTTTCATCCACAGTAGCACCACCAATCACAACACCGTCTCCTCCAGCACATCAGTTATTCCGAAAACTACTTATGCATGTTATGGTGACGGACAGGACAAGCCCTCCACCCCGCTCCCGGATATTTCCGAAAGTTCAGAACACTCCCGGGGGTTTTTCTTAAGTTCTTGCGCCGGCTACGCCCTACTCCTGGTACTATTGTCAGTCCTTGGTACTCCACGACTTATGGTGGTAGCCGTAGTAGCTCCCTATCGGTCGCTACGGCCAAGATAAGCCTCCAAAAAAATTTTGGAAAAGGAAATTTTGGGCGGTCCCAAAAAGTAGTCCGGGAGTGTTCTGGCCCCAGGACAAGGCAGATCTCTGGAACCTGTGGAAAATGATTAGGGGATTAAGATTGTGCCCATAAACATAGTTTGATGGTGCCCTTTTCCAAAAATGGTCTCCACGTCAGAAAGCGGACAGTTCTTGCAGCCTCACCTTGCTTCACTTGTGACGACTACCTTGTGGCTGGACACACAGGGAGTGGAGTGTATAATATAACTGTCTTTGACGGTGAACAGCAGCATCAGTTCCCCGTCTACTGCGACATGGATGCACCCTCAGAGGGTGGCTACACTGTCTTTCAGCGGTAGGAAGTTTTAATTTTCTGGCCTTATTTTATGCTTCACTAGGGAGTGCTTTAGAGGGTGCAAGCAAGCATCTGACATGTTTCTACAGCAAAAATATCGCACTATATTAACCAAGTGCGGATATTGCGTTCAACTTCGGAAAGGGGGGACGTTGGCAACATATTTTGACAGTAAATTTTCATTACCTGCGTGCAAAGCGCTCGAGAAAAACGTTTATTTCAAGTGCAAACCAACAACTAATGTTTAACAAAAAATAACACATGTTAAAAATTCCGATTCACACGCTTACTGCCTTAAATTTTCAATGATATAACCCAAAAAAGCAAAAAAAACATCAAAAAAAAGATAAATGTCTTTTGCCACTGATATCGACCAAATATTAGGCGCCTGAATGGCCTGGTGTCGTTCAATCGAGTCTGGGCCGACTACAAGATTGGTTTCGGGGACGTGAGGGAGGATGGGGAGTACTGGCTGGGCCTGGACAACATCCATTATCTCACCACCTACTGCGCCCATAACCGACTTCGCATCGATGTGGCCACCTGCTCGGGCGAAGAAGGCTTCGGCTACTACGATATTTTTTTTGTTCGCTCACTTGCACCTCTCACACCTTTTCTGATGCTCAGCAAACGCAATGACCCCCTGTTCAGAGCATCCTTTGCTGCACAGGTGATCGAAAAAGAAAGGCGTTACCAAGCAGTGGCATCGCTCCACTCGGGCAACCTTGCATTTACTCAATTTGAACAGGCAATGACCTTCTTCACCCGGGACATGGATAGCGGTAGAAACTGTTCTGCTGCAACTGGCGGGTATTTTTATCCTTTTATCCGCCTCTGTTTTTCCTTAAGATTCGCAATGATGCTGTTGTAGTGGCTGGTGGCACTTTCACTTTTGCTTTGGCTTCAACCCAAACGGCATGTACTCCAGCTCCTGCGCCATCGGCGACAACAACATCTTTGGATTCTGGCCAATAGCCGGTCAGCGTAACGGCTACAACCGCGTTGACCTCAAGCTCCGCCCTCAAATCTGATTGCCTTTTCCCCTAAGCCAGTTCTGCCCACCCATGTCTCACGCCATTTACTTCATTCACCCTGCACCATTCTAACCAGCCAACTCAAAGTTACGTCGAAATGTTTTCGGACCTCAACCAAGGCAAAAGGCAATGTGGGCTATCGCCGATGCATGCGCGGTCTTGAAATCCCTGCTGTGCACACCCTTAAAGGGGAACTATTTAGGTCCGGCACCATCACCGATTCCGCTCATATTGCCAATAGGTGCGCGGTCAGTTTTAATGCAACCTCAAAAGTTCAAAAGTGTTTACTCCTCAAAAGGTGAGATCAACAATTGGGGTGGAATTTTCGGCATTTTCACATGGACTGTGCTGGTCACCTAAATTACCATCACACTCTAAACTATCAAGAAAAAAGAAATGTCACAGCGAGTAATTGAGGCCATCCCGGCCAAGGCACCCGACAACTTTGGCCAGCTTCACTGACAGCCAGCTCCAGGCTCTTTTCCTGTCTTTTTTGCCCCCTCCATCATCGCTTGCCTGTCCCGGCTTAACATGCATAAGTAGTTTTCGGATAACTTGATGTGCTGGAGGAGACGGTGTTGTGATTGGTGGTGCTACTGTGGATGAAAGGGCAGGGAGCGGAGTCTGTGGTAGATGAGGGGCTGGTGGTGGTTGTGGTTGTCGTTCGTATGGTGGGTTAGGAAGACGGTGGTTGTTGGCTGTCCGTATGGTGGGTCAGGAACTGACGGTGTCTGTGGTTGTCCGTATGGTGGGTGAGAACTGACGGTGTACCTGTGGCTGACCGAACGGAGCCTCAGCGTTCAGAAGACTGATGAAAAGGTTGTTGCTGTTATAGATTGTCTCTGTGTCACCTGCTATGAATGAGTACTAGGGTGGCAAATGCAACAAAAGCTGGTTAACCAGCGCAAGCAGCCAGAACAAGACAGAGGAGAGGAAGGGCCAGCATGGTTCGATGGCGTTTGTGAAAATGCTCCTAGGTGTCAGTTGAGAAAAGCTCGGCAGACCCATTGTGTGTGGTATAGGCAGCATAACATTAGCATGCATGATAAATTGCATGGGGAGAGGCATTGAAGGTCTGGACAAAGCTTGGGCTTCGAAGGCAGGCGATTTTTATGACGAATGTGCTTATGGTGTGATGTGGGTAAAGATGGGTGCGGTGCAGTGTGGCTCAGCTTGCAAATGTTGGCAAATCAGTATCGGCGTTTCTCACAATCGCTAATTATTTGAGCAGGTCGGTGCAGTAGGTAAAATTCGAGAATTTCAGACCTGCGTCTCAAAGATGGATCTAGCAATATTCAATGAAAACTGAGAGATTCCATGCCAAGTTTTTTACAGCAGATTACTGATATTTTTAATGCTACATCTGCCCAAATATGACAACTTCAAATTCGGTTAAAAGCTGCTTCCCATGGAGCATAGACGAGGTTGCATTGCTCATGCTCCACTTTTGCTAGAAACTCGAAAAAGCAAAGCAAAATAGTGAGTTCCGTAATGGACAAAAACAAATGAGCAATACGTAGTCGTCTCTTTCGTTCAGTTACGTATTGCTGGGTAGGGTTGAGGTGTGAGGGAAGCAGTCGGGCGTACAGCGAGCCAGACCTGAGGGTGGAGGAGGGTCGGGGAGGAGGGCGAGGAGGTCGAGGGCGGAGTGGAAGCGGCCGTCTCTTCATCGCCCTCTACGACTATCATCCTCATTCCATGAGCCCCAACCCCAACGCCGCTCACGAGGAGCTCTCCTTTCGCAAGGGCCAAATCATCCAGGTCCTTACCATTTTCCTATGCATGCTAGAAAATAGGCGGATGGAAAGGGGGGAACGGAAGCATGGAAGAAGTGGCAATGGAAGTGTTGCCAGTGGGAGCAGGGATAAGATAGTGAGGGTGAGGGCTGTGGGGCAAAGGGAGAAGGCTTGTGAGCTATGCATGGCGGACCGCGGTTGGGTGGGAGATGAAGGGGGTGTCAGAAGTAGAGAAGCGTGAGGGGCACGCAGGGGAGAGGCATGCTAGAGCAGGGTGGTGCTGCGGGGAGGGCGAAAGGGCAATGGGGCGAAGGGCCATAGGCCGATAAGAGCCTAGTTTCTCACTCACCTAGCCGCCTAGAGGGGAAGATTGTTTGATGGACTAGGGTGAGTGGTTGGCGGGTGGAAGGTGAAGGGAGGATAGGAGGAAAGGTGTTTGAAGGTGTACGGGGAGCGGGACGTGGACGGGTTCTACCGGGGGGAGATGGGAGGACGACGAGGTCTGGTGCCGGGAAACATCGTGCAGGAGGTGAAGCGCTCAGCCCGAGACCGCTACTACGACCGCCTAGAGCGCTACGACGGCGGCGGCGGCCTCAACGGCTCTGATCCTCTTCTCGCTGCCCCCTACCGCTCCGACTACCCCGACTACGAGTCTGACTCCGCTTTCCCTCCCGAGCCCCACGAATCTCGCCTCTCCCGCCCTCCACACGACCCTCGCCTCAGACGACTCAAGTGGGGCACTGCCAAGTCATACTCCTACGACTATGCTGAGCGGCGCAGAGCTGCTCACCGAGATCCCGACTTCCCCTACGACTCCTCCTACGACGCCCCTCCACCCGCCTCCCGACACCCCTACTACGATCAGGACCCCTTCAGACACGACCTATACGCTCCCCCTCAGCAGCCCCCTCAACCCCTACTCGACTACGACTTCCGCGGACGGAACTTCTATCGAGGCTCTCTGGACCGACGACCCCGGGACTACTCCGCTCCTGTCCGCAGTCCCAGTCAGCAAGAGCTCCTCTCTGCCAGACGCTTCCCCTCCGAAGCTCCCATGCCCCCGCCACCCGCAGCCTACTACCCGCCAAGACCACCTCTGCTACCCTCCTATCCCTACGACTATCCTCCGCCCCCGCCACCGCCCCATCCCCCTTTACCCGACCAATTTCCACCCGCCTACCCTCCTAGTCAGCCTGCTGGCGGCGGGGTCTACGGGGCTGTGAGGGGCGGTGGCGGGGAGGTGCTGGGCCCTGGGCGGAGAGGAGGGGCGGGGGACTACTACGAGGAGGGGCCTGGGGCTGGGGCTGGGGCTGGAGTTGGGAGGGAGGAACGAGGACGGCCCTCCTTCCACGGGGCAGGCCAGGACAGGCTGGAGGCGAGCATTCGGGAGGCGGTGCGGGACGGCCCGTGCAGACGGATGGTGGCCAAGTACAACTACGACCCCAAGACCGTCTCCCCCAACCCCAACGGGGACCAGGTGGAGCTGGCCTTCTACCAGGGCGACGTCCTCTTCATCTACGGCGACATGGACGAGGACGGCTTCTACATCGGGGAGCTGGGCGGGAAGAAGGGCCTCGTACCCTCCAACTTCCTGGAGCCCTACCCCGCCGGCTCTGCCCTACCCATGCCTCCCTCCGCTGGCCAGGTATCCATCCATCTCTCTTCTATCTCCTCTCTCCTCCCTTCCTCTCCGTGTGCGCAATCACCGCTGCAGCAGCATCACCTAGTGCCTCTTTGTGCGCCCACGCAGCCCCTCCCAGCCCTACTGCTTTCTCCTCCCTCTCCACCAATCGCCTGGCCTCCTCACCTACTCTCCTGCTCTTCTCTGCCTTGCTTCTCCCCTGCCCATCCCTCCCATGCCCCTGCCACCGCCTCTCCCCTGCCCTGCCCTGCTCTGCCCCTTGCTGTCCAAGCCATGCACACTTCACCTCTCACACTCCTATTCCACGCCAGAACGTAGCGCGTCCTGTAACACTACACCACTCTACTTACCCTCTCCGCCCCACCCCACCCCACCCTCTTCCCCACCCTCTCCTTCCGCCCCCCCCCCCCCCGCTCCCCTCCTATCTCCCTCTCCCTCCATCCTTTCTGGGCCTAGCCCGGACATGGGAGCTTGGCGCCATTGGTTGCATCCTAGCGGAGAGGGCGGGGATGAGGGGGGGTTGTGAGGTGGGGTGGGTGGGGTGGGATGTGTTGGGTTGGTGGGGGTGTGTTGGGTTGGTGGCAGCGTGGTGTTGCGTGGCGCTTGAAAGAAGCTCTGGGCGCAGGCTCGTCCCGGCTCACACCGGCAGGAGTCCGAGCAGCCCGCTTCCCTCACCTCCGAATTCCCCGAGCTCCAGCTTGACCTACCCGACGAGGAGCCTTCCAAGGTTCTCCCTCCCTCCGCCCTCTACACCGCCTCTCCTGTCTCCCTGTCCTTTCCCTGTCCTTCCCTGTACTTCCTGTCCCTCTCCTCACCCTCTCCTCACTCTCTCACGCTCATCGCCCCTCTTTTGCGCACCCTAGTGGACTAGAGCAGGATCTGTTGGCCGATAGCCCGCTTCTACTTCTTCGCTCCTTCTCTCCTCCTCTCTTCTCCTTTTCCTCCTCCTTTCCTTTTCATAGGAGGCTGTGAGTAGTAGAGAGGGAGGATGGATGAAGATGGGTGGTTGGTTAAGGAGGAGGCGCAGCGGGTGAAGTTCCTGGACGAGACGGAGCGGGCGAAGGCAGGAGGGCCGGGCGCACGAATGGGCCCGGGCGGAGGGCCAGGAGGGCCCGCTACGGGGGCCAAGAGGGCGGGGGGGACGGGGGCGGGGAGCGCCGCGAAGCCCTCAGCCTCCTCCTCCGGGGGTCCCAGGCCGGCCATGAAGAAGACGGACTCCACCGTGGGCCAGAAGCCCGCCGCCGTCTCCGCCGGCGCCAAGAAGGCCTCCGACACTGCCAAGGCTTCACCCGCCGCCCCCCGCAAGCACAGCCAGGCACCCCCCAAGGCTCCCGGCAAAGCGCCCCCTGTCTCTCTTCCCTTCCCTTCCCTCCCATTGAGGAGCAGTTGAAGAGGGGTGGGGGATTGCAGAAGAAGTGAGAGGCTGTGGGAGTGTGGAGTGCTCGTCTGCCGTGCCTTCGCCGCGCTCCTGCCGGCCTCCACTCACTTCACACACCCTTCCTTCATACTCCCTTCCAAGCCTGCCTCATGACCGACTGACTGACAGACAGACAGAGACAGAGAGAGACAGACACTGCACTCCTTCCTCTGCTTCCTCCCCTCCCCGTTCTTCTTCTTCTCTACCAATGTTAGGAGGCATTTTGTTCTCTTCCAAGCGTCCTCAGCTCCTTCCTTCATTCCCTCCCTCCCTCCCTCCCTCCCACATTGCCTTCCTTCCCTTCCTTCCCTCTCTTTCAGCCTGCTTCGCCGGCGGATCTTGGCGAGGGCGCGTAACTATTTGACGCACTTGTTGATTTATGCTATCCTTCACTGCCCAAATAGATCCATTGCTTTTCTTTTCCCCTTTCACATTCCACTCAGTCACCTTAACACAAGCCAAATCCCACCCTGCAATCATTCCAGGCATCATACTTCCTCTTCTTCTGCAACACTTTCCCCTCCCTCTTCTCTCTCCCTCCGCTAACACTTCAGCACACAGTGTTCGCAATTGCAATTTTCCCTGACTGGAATATATTTGTGCATTTTTTAGAAATAAGAAATAATAAAGCTCTATCATATCAAGTTCCTCTTGTGAACTCGAAAGATAATCCAAGTGAAATAGATCACCATATAAGGCACCCCAATTCGCAGATAACAATCCCGCAAAGATGCTTCAACGAAAACGAAACGAAAATCGATTAAACTTCAATCTTCGAAGCACAAAAACATCAAATAAAACGTTGGGAGACTATGAATTACAGTTCAATCAAGGGTCACACCGGAATAAGCGTATACGGATAATATAAACTGTACATACCCAAGAAGAACAAAGAGCGCTGTTTTCGTAATTAACCATCAACAAATATTGGGAGGATCTATGATTTTTGTTTAATTGATTCTTTGTTTGAAAAAACATGAAAAATAATTCATGGATCTATTAATGGCGACTTTTAGAGAAGCTGGTTCTTTAGAGGCATCGCCGAAGGTCAGTAAAGTCTCTGCACTAAGCCAAATAGGCTTTCAATATAGCAGACAGTGAACAGTTCAGTTTAGGCGTATTTCGTTTTGCCATATAAACATGGTATAAGCAGTTAAGCGCTAATAAAAACTCCAGCAAGAGTCTAAAGAGAAACGGATGGAGTGGCAGCATGGGATGATGGTGATGGAGGGAGATCCACAAACTGGTACACCAGTCGCTGGCCGTCCACCTTTTGCAGAATGCCTCGTTGATAGTAATACCTCAAAAATCAGTGCATTGTAATACAAAAGTAACTCTCAAATATAAATACGCTAACATCGACTATCGCCCAAAGGTGCGCGGCCAATAGTCACACTTGTTCATTATTTTAAACTTTTTAATGCAGGAAGGAATTTGTGCATCAAATTGAATTTTGTCAATTTCTAACCCTTTTAGCACTGCGGTTTGAGCTCAATCTGTATATTGATGGATCACTTATTAATTTTCAACCTTTTTTTAAATATTCCAAACTTATAGATATTTTAATTTGTTATTTTAAAATGTTAAGAATTACTTAAATTCTAAGAACAACTATTTGTTTTCATTCTGCGGTTATCTTGAGCACCATATACATATAAAGCTCCCAAAATTTAAGGAAGGAATATTGAATATTCAATTAGTTATTTTAAATATTTAAATTTCAATGTTTAAAATTAGTAAAATTTCAAAAGTACTCCCCTTTTTTTGATTGCGATGGTCCTTACCATCATCATACAATCATATTATCTGTAAAATTTGAGCTCAAAATATTGAAACTCTGACAGTTTCCAATTTTAAATATTTAATTTTTGCTACTTAAAATTAATATTAATTAACTGCAGTTAATAATGCAAATTGCGCATGTTTATCATAAAACATTAATTGGATGGTCCTTCACTCAAAGATTCGGCTTATTTTGATGGAAAACCGATGGATACAAAATTTCGTGATTTCTAACGCTTTAATTTTCGTGATTTTAGATGAAAAAGAGTAAAAAAATTAAAAAAAGCTGATCGTAGAAAAAAGACACGGACCCCGCCCAGTGGAACCTTCATGCCGAATTTTAGCTAATTTGGATGAAAAATTCAGCCGATTTCAGCAAACTTCGTTCAATTTCGTTGAAACATGGGGTAACGGCAGAGCAAGGCCCCAGAGCTCCATCGTCCTTTGTTCGCGCAAAAATAAAACGTTGACATAAAAGGGAGGGTGGGAAAGACTTAAAGACATGTAAACCTGAGTGCGCGTCCCATGGTTTCGTAGTTCATGCCGGGCTTCTTCTTGTGAAGGCCCCAAAGACGGGATACGGCCTTAGAGTCGACGAGCTTGAATATCCCCGCCGCCCTGTCCACCCACTTGATGTATCGAGGATTGAACTCCCCCTTCTCCAACAGCTGCAGCAGGAACTCCCAAAGGTACGTCACCTCACAACAAACCTACATCTACTGGCTGCTTGAAATGGCAACTGGGGAGGGACCTGTCCGTCGCGATTCTTGCGGCGTCCATCAGATGCGGCAGAAGTGGAGGACAAGGCAGGCGTTGGTGGGGAGGAGGAGGGTGAGGCAAAGGAGGTGCTGGGCTGAGTGCTGCTCAGTGCCGAGGGCTGGGGGCAGTCTCCCCCCTGCAGCACTCCGCCCTGCAGCCCTCCGCCCAGTCCCGTCCAGCCCGCTCCCAGCGCTGCCAGCAGCCATGGCTTCAGCATCCAATCTGCACCAACACCCTTCCAATCTACTTACAATCCTACATTTCTTGTCAATTATTCTTTTTTCTTTCACTTCACTATTGTTTGTTTTTTATTTTGCTGTGCTGGGCAAGGCCTTTACTTGGTCTTTGAAGCAGAGGAAGCCAAGGATAGAGGTCTGAAGAGGAAGGCGGTAAGAGGGTGGGGGGAGGAAAGCAGACAGGGGCGCAGTGGGAGGTAAAGGAGATTCTTCCTTTCCTATGGAGGAGGTTGGCTTCCGCTGTGCAGCCCAGCCCAGCCGAGCCCAGCCGGATGGGGTTGGGTGTGGGAGTGGAGGGAAGGAGACAACCAGTTGGTGAGTGAGGGAGGGCGGGTGGGGTAGGTGAGGAGAGGATAAGAGGAACCCCTGCAGTGATGCCGCCGCCGTCTCTAGGGTTGTGAGAGACGGAAGGCGGAAGTGAGGGAGAGGCAGACAGGGCCTCCCTTCCTCCACCAGCGCTGCAGAGAGGCAGGGAGGGAGGGCCAAAGCAGCCCTGCCAACAGCCCAGCCTCTGGGCTGGCTGCTGCTGGGGCGAAAAAGGGACGAATGGATGAATACTGCCTCCACTCATGCCCTCCCTCCTCCCTTCTCCCGCTCCACACCACCTACTCCCCCCGCCTCCCGTCACTCCCCTCTTCCGGTCCTCATTGTACTGGAGGCCGAGGGGGGCAAGGAAACCCAGACAGCTTTCTCCTCTGTCAACAGTGCTGCATTATTCGCCCCGCGAGTAAGCCCCATGCGAGAGTAGAAAAAGGAATCTGGCACAAAGACTTCAAGCCCGGGCCTCCGCAAATCATGCCACTGCCCAGCTGGTCTGGCATTGTGATGGGTGCTCGTGTTGTTGTTGTTGCTGGTGCGTATTAGTGGAGGTGGGAGGAGGGTGAGGAAGCGGCGGTGGAACCAGGCGGGAAGATGATAGGTTGTGTGAGAGATGGCGCCGACTGGGGGTGGTGGAGAGTGGCGCTGGCCTCCTCCCCTCCTCCTCCTCTTCCTCCTCCTCCTTCTCCCTCGTCTGCAATTCCCAGCTTGCATTCCAAGCCTTCCCTGCATGCCGGGAAGGCGGAAACACGGGCTCAGCTCCTCTTGTTGCGGAGCGCCCAGACGTCATACACCCTCCTCTCTACCCCCCTTCATTCCACTCATTCCACCCACTTCCGCCCACTTCCGCTTCCCCCTTCTCCTCCCACAAACTCACCTCCAGTCTCCAGAGGCAAGAAAGGCAAGAAAGAGATGAGGGAGACCAGTGGGGCTTAGAGCGCGGGTTGCAAGCTGGTGGATGTAGGAGCTGGGGATAGGTGGAGGATGGGGGCTAGGCCGACTGTGAAGATCAGAGACGCCGCTGTCCGGACTTCCACCACCCCCCTCGCCGCCTTCAATACCCTTCTCATTCTCTCTATTCCACCCCCAGCATCTTCTGCCAACATCCACTTCATCTTCAGCTGAGCTAACTGCTCGAGGACCTAAAGAGGAGACGGACAGACCGGACATTGCCTCCTCACACCCTTCACCCCCATACCTCAACTCCTCTCTCTCCCTTACCCAAGCCCAGTTCTCTTTCCAGCCCCCCTCCCCCCCTCCAGCCATCCTGAAAAGGCCGTAAGTGAGCAGGGGATGAAAGGACCGGTTTTCAAAACCCGGCTCGACCCATTTGCCAAAGGCCAGCCCCGTTGAAAGCGCTAGCTTGCAGCCTGCTCTCAACGCCAATGCAATAACCAGTGCAAGTGAAGGGCGGAAGTGAGGCCGGAAGCGGAGCCGTAAGTGGCAGAGATTCGCTGCTTTTCAGGCTCTGCAAGCAAAGGGCTTGTCTAAAGGCTGTGGGAGTAAGAAGGTGAGAGAGGGAGTAAGAGGGAGGGAGAGAACGAGAAGGGCAGCGGCGGGGTGAAGAATGCCGGCCTCTTCCAGCTGGGCCAAAGCAGCCGATGCTTGCAGAAGCTCCGCCAGACTATAGGAAGAAATTCCACCTTTACCCGCTTCCATATTATCACCTGCAACTTTATCACCAATTTATTGCCTTCACTCCATTCATACAGATATGAATTCCATGAAGGCGATGCAAGGATAAAGGAAGAATGGAAGCTCCTGCCAGGCGAAAGGGATAGGGGAGGGGAAGTGAAAGTGGGCCGGTTCCGCGGTGTACAGAGGAGGAAGGATGCCTTGAGGAGCTGGACTGGGCTGGGCATCCTCCCTCCTCATTGGGCACATGTGATTCCCTTTCCACCTTCAACTCCCCCTTCACTCTGCCGCCTCTCCCCATCCGCATTCTCTTCCCATTCCAAGGTCGCTCTTCAATGCACGGACCAGGGGGGGTGGGGGTGGATGGAGGGAGGGGAGAAGGGAAGGGGAAGGCGGAAAGTGAAGTGCCTTCCAGACCTTGCCGTATCCTCTCTCCCCTTCCTTCCTACCACCGCCCGTCCTGTCCCGCTGCCTCCCCCACCCAGCATGACCATGGTCGGGGCCCAGGCATTCCATCTCTGCGCATCTGTGCCCTTCCCCTCCCCTCCCCCCATCCCATCCCCCCACTTGAGGGAGGGAGAGGAGAGCCGGTGGATTTGGGGCCGGACCGGAGCAAACTTGTTCTCCGCGGCTCCTCTAAGTGACCCAGTAACCAGCCTCTCTCCTCTCCTCTCCCTCCACACGCCTTCACACCCTCCCCTCCCCCGCCGATACTCACCCCCCGGCCTTGCCCCAACCCGATCCACTCCCGCTTCCCCTTCCTGTCAAATATTGAGGCCGCAAACATTCAGCCTGCCTGCCTCACTTTCAGTCTCTCCCTCACTCAAGCCCGCTCTACAACGGCCCTTTTTCTACCATCTCCATTCCTCCCTTTCTTCCACTTAGCCTCCCTCGCCCATCTCACTTCCTACCTCCTCCCTCCAATACCTCCGGAAAAGGCATCATTCCAGGAACGAAGGAGCGCCAATGGGTGGAGAGCGGGAGGAAGAGAGGAATGGTAGGTGGAGGGAGGAAAAGGGGTGTCTGGGCAGGAAGGAAAGTGAAGGGGCGGTTGGGAGGAAGAGGAAGTGGATGTTGGGGAGAGGAGCGGAAGGG
>JASANA010007181.1:0-46274 GCA_030248095.1 Ptycholaimellus sp. GST1_10
GGGGGATTCCAGATTTGAAAAATGAAGTTTCTCTGATTCGTACGACTTTGTGCCACAATCGAAGGCAACTTAGTTCTCATCTCTGTGCCCCAGCCGTTTCCCACAAAACGATTTTATTGACCTGATATGGGTCACTTTTGTAACACGCACTTTTTTGGGCCTTTGAAAACTGCAATTCAGACTTTTTGAAAATTTAGCTTAAGAAATTTTAGATAAGTGTGGATCATTATATATCAATCGAAAGGCAATTTGGAGACAAAAAGGTGGCCCACTTGAATTTTGCTCATAAATTGTTCTGAAAACCGTAATTTTGAAAAATCGAAAATTTAGGGTTTTCAATTTTTCGCACCGAAAAAACTGATAGCTCAAATTTGAGTCAATTTGCCAAAAGAACGTTCTAGCCCACATTAAAATTCAGATTCTGCGGTCATTTTGATATATAACACGTCCGGTTTTGGTTTGTTCGCATGGAGACTTTTTTGAATGAAAATTTGAAGTCATGATTCGACCCAATGATAAAGCATAGGCAAAATTTCCCGAAAAAAATTTTTGTCTCAGATTTCCATTTTACTGCCTAAATATCTTCTTTAGGGTCCAATACACCCTACTGCCACATTGGTTTACTTTGTTTTAGTTCAAAATTGGTCAATCCTGAATCGAACATTTCCTATGCTTAAGCATAGGACTTCCCAGGCTTCAACAAATATTTCTCTGTAGCAGCTGAATGGCTAAGAATTGCACACAACACTTGAGTTTTTTTGTTCACAATTCATATATTCTGGTTCTAAATCTGTGCTTACTTTTCAAATTGGTGAAGAAACCACCTACTTGCCCTTTTGCCCATTTCTTTGAATAGATGTGTGTTTGTCACTCAATAGGGCAAGTAGGTGGTTTCTTCACCAATTTGAAAAGTAAGCACAGATTTAGAACCAGAATATATGAATTATGAACAAAAAAACTCAAGTGTTGTGTGCAATTCTTAGCCATTCAGCTGCTACAGAGAAATATTTGTTGAAGCCTGGGAAGTCCTATGCTTAAGCATAGGGAAATGTTCGATTCAGGATTGACCAATTTTGAACTAAAACAAAGGAAACCAATGTGGCAGTAGGGTGTATTGGACCCTAAAGAAGATATTTAGGCAGTAAAAATGGAAATCTGAGACAAAAATTTTTTTCGGGAAATTTTGCCTATGCTTTAACATAGGGTCGTATCATGACTTCAAATTTTCATTCAAAAAAAGTGTCCATGCGAACAAACCAAAACCGGACGTGTTATATATCAAAATGACCGCAAGAATCTGAATTTTAATGTGGGCTAGAATGTTCTTTTGGCAAATTCACTCAAATTTGAGCTATCAGTTTTTTTGTGCCAAAATTGAAAACCCTAAATTTTCGATTTTTCAAAATTACGGTTTTCAGAACAATTTATGGCAAAATTCAAGTGGGCCACCTTTTTTGTCTCCAAATTGCCTTTCGATTGATATATAATGATCCACACTTATCTAAAATTTCTTAGTCAAAATTTTCAAAAAACTGAAATTGCAGGTTTCAAAGGCCCAAAAAAGTGCGTGTTACAAAAGTGACCATATCAGGTCAACAAAACAGTTTTTTGGGAAACGGCTGGGGCACAGAGATGAGAACTAAATTACCTTTGATTGTGGCACAAAGTCATTCGAATCAGAGAAACTTCATTTTTCAAATCTGGAATCCCCATTTTGAGCCTATCGAATTCTGTCTTTTAAAATTGCTCTTTTCATTTTTTTTCTCGTTCTTCAGCTCGTAGAATGTTTAGCTAAACTACAACAGTATCAGCAGAATTTTGTCGTTCATTTTAGCTTGAAAAAAATAATCTTTAGGCGTTCACCCTCATGATGCGAAGCACTGGGATTCGACCTGCGCCACAGCTTTAGAAGAGTTGGCGAAGCAGCCTGAATGCGTAGCGCTGGGCGAATGCGGCTTGGACTTCAACCGCAACTTCAGCCCTCCTGAGGACCAGCTGACAGCATTCAAGGCCCAGGCAATCCATTCTCACCTTTCTCATCCCCCGCCCTCATCAGCCACAAATCCGACACTTGTAGGTTGAGCTGGGTGTAAAACTGGGAAAGCCGATGTTCCTGCATGAGCGCGAGGCGTCGCAAGCTTTGCTCGAGGTCCTGGACTCCTTTGTCAACCTTCCGCCCATCGTCATCCACTGCTTCACCGGCACCGCAGCAGAGGCACAGCTCTACATCAACAAAGGCTTCTATATTGGACTCACTGGTATATCCACTGCTTCATTTCTTCGCCGTCTATACATTCAGTGTCAATTGTAGGCTTTCTATGGAAGGACAGATCCGATGACGGGGTTCAGCACGGCCTACGCAGCGGTTTGATACCCCTGCAGCGGTTGCTCATTGAAACCCACTCTCCCCTTCATGTTTCCCAATGTTCCATTTCTTTCTTTCCGTCGTCTTGGATGGCTACGGATGAGTGTCCAACCATCTTTCAGATCGACCATAAAAAGATCCCTCCTGAGATTCGCACCGGCATCAGCGACCATGCTCGTGGCTTTCTCAAAAGATACTGCAGGTCACCTCCTTCCATCATCTGTTGAAAAATCGGAGAAACGAAATTTGCAGCTTCAATCGCAACGAGCCTTGCTCTTTGGCCGCCACATGCGAATTGATAGCTGGCTTTGCGGGAACACAGCGGAAGAAGTGGCGCTGAACACCACCATCAACGCTTTCAAAGTTTTTCCTGGATTGCATCATGAGTGATGATTTTGCAATCTCACTCAACTGTGCCGTGATTTCTTTTTCTAATCGCTGCAAAAAGCAGTGGAAGGCGAAAGTAACAACCAGAATACGCAACGCAAGAGCAGAGTCTGAAAATTGGCTTTCAAAGGAGGCGACTGGGAAAATTATTGGCTAAATAGCGACTCTCTAGGTCATGCACTCAATCACTGTCAACTTCCATTCTAGCAGGCGGCAATTGGGAGAGACTGGAATAGGATACGAAACCGAGAACTCTTAGACACTTTGAGGTCCATCTGAAAGAGAGCGCTTAGATAGAGGCTTTAACTGCTCTCTTCCTTCTTCTTCTCCTTGCCCTCCTCGGTGGGAGCCTCTTGTGCCTCCTCCGTCTTACCACCTCCACCCGCTGCGTCCCGCTCAGCCATTTGCTGTAGTTCAAATCATTGCATCCTTCAAAGCAAGGGGAAGGGGTTCTAGGCCAGAGAGAAGAAACCTTTTTGTAGGAGGCTTCGAAGGCCTTGAGGCTGCTCTGCTGTAGGCTGTTGAGGGCTTCATTGAGCTGGTCAGGAGTGGCGTCGTTGTTGCTAAGCTGGTCTCGGACTTCGCTGATTTTCTGGCGCAGAGTCTCCACGTCCTCTGAAGGCAGCTGGTCCTTGAACTCCTGCACAGCAATTTTGTTCTCCCAAGGCTGGTGGGGTGCGGAGTGATAGAAGGTTACATCAATGCGAGCCTCGGTGTCAGCGATGACGCCCTCGGCCTTGTTGGTGACCTCGACCTTCTCCTTCCGCACCTTGTCCTCCTCCGCGTGTGCCTCCGCCTCAACAAATCAGCCCATTCCATCATCGCTCATTTCCAGCCCAAACAAAACTGGCAAACCTCTCGGACCATGTTCTCAATCTGGTCCTTGGACAGGCCGCCGGAGCTCTGGATGACGATCTGCTGCTCCTTCCCCGTTCCCCGGTCGCGCGCCGACACGTTCACGATACCATTGGCATCGATATCGAACGTCACCTGAACCATCACGTCCCCTCTCAGCTCCAGCAAAGAAGGGCTGCAGAGACCTCAATCTGGGGCACGCCGCGAGAGGCGGGCGGGATGCCGACGAGGGAGAATTGGCCGAGCAGTTTGTTGTCGCCGGCCATCTCCCGCTCTCCTTGCATCACCTTGATCTCCACCTAAACCCTCGATTGCAGTCAAGGAATGGTTTGAAGCGAGGAAAGGAAGAGAGAGATGAGAACCTGAGTCTGTCCATCGGCGGCGGTGGAGAAGACCTGTGCCTTCTTGGTGGGAATGGTGGTGTTGCGGCCGATGAGGCGGGTGAATACGCCGCCGAGGGTCTCGATGCCGAGGGAGAGAGGGGTGACGTCGAGGAGGAGGACGTCGGTGACGTCGCCGGCGAGGACGGCGCCCTGGATGGCGGCGCCGATGGCGACGGCCTCGTCGGGGTTGACGGCCTTGGAGGGCTGGCGGCCGAAGAGCTCCTGCACCGTCGCCTGCACCTTCGGCATCCGCGTCATCCCTCCCACCAGCAGCACGTCCTTGATCTCCGACGGCTTCACCTCCGCGTCGTGCATCGCCTAAACACCCCCCCCCTTGCTCCTCTGCTCCAGTGGATGGAAGGCGAGAGGACCTTCTTGCAGGGTTCCTTGGTGCGGTCGATGAGCTTGGCGGCGAGGGACTCGAACTTGGAGCGGGTGAGCTTGAGGTTCAGGTGCTTGGGACCGCTCTGGTCCACGGTGAGGTAGGGCAGGTTGATGTCCGTCTGCGCCGACGACGACAGCTCGCACTTCGCCTACAACCATCCATCACTCTCATGAGCAGAAAGAAAAAGAGGAGAAACCTTTTCGGCGGCCTCTCGAATGCGCTGCATGGCCATGGGGTCCTTGGTGACGTCGACGCCCTGCTCCTTCTTCGCCGTCTCCGCGATGAATTTGACCAGCACATTGTCGAAGTCCTCTCCGCCCAGCAGTGTGTCCCCGTTCGTCGATTTCACCTCACATCATCTCCTCAGCTATCCAATGGAGGAGATGAGAACAGGGGACTGACCTCGAAGACGCCCTTCTGAATCTCGAGGACGCTGATGTCGAAGGTGCCGCCGCCGAGGTCGTAGACGGCGATGATCTTGTCCTCGGCGGCCTTGTCGAGCCCGTAGGCCAGCGCGGCGGCCGTTGGCTCATTGATCACGCGCAGGACGTTCAGACCCGAGATCTGACCCGCGTCCTTCGTTGCCTCAAACATTGCATCATCCTCATTCTTCCATCTCTCCCCCTGCACAACTCCAGCCGCACCTGTCGCTGGTGGTCGTCAAAGTAGGCGGGCACGGTCACTACGGCGTTCTTCACCTTGCTGCCCAGGTACTCATCCGCCGTTTCCTACAATTCCCTTGTTGCGCGGCCTACGGCCGCCTGCCGCGGAGGGCAGGGCAGTCAGAGCTCCGGAGGCCGGAGGCCTGGGGTGCGGTGGCCCCGGAGCGTAGCCTAGCAGGCGACGAATGCTAGGCGACGCGTCGGGGCCGTAGCACCCGTGCCCGGAGGCCGGAGGAGCTCTGGCGCCCTGCCCGAAGCGGCGGGCGGCCAAGGCCAGCTTAAGCAGTTACTACATTTTTGCGTCCGTCTGTCCGCATATATATATCTATATATATATATATGTCTTTCCGGTGTTGTATGAAATCGTGAAAGCGTAAAATTCAGAATTTCACGCCGTGAAAACGCGAAAGTGCCCGTGAAAACGTGAATTTTCACGTTTTCACAACGTGAAATCGTGAAAAGGCCCGTGAAATCGCGAAAGTGCCCTATTTTCACGATTTCACGCTGTGAAAATGTGAAAATATAGTCATTCACGTTTTCACAGCGTGCATATGCGAAAGAAGGGCAAGAGTATTTTCGTATTTTCACGGCATGAAAACGCGAAAATGAGTTCCCTAACTTTCGCAAATTCACAGTGTGAAAATGTGAGTACCGTATCAAATTGCTTTATAGCTTATAAACTGCGTTGTTTTGATTATGAAACAGATATACGTGGGAGTGGGAGTCCCTTCACCAGCTCTTTCTTCGACGAGGCCACCTTTCTTTTTCTTGAAGTCCTTCTCATAGAAGGAATTAGGTGATTTGAAGAAGGGTGATGGGAAGGAGCTGAAGGAGCACTTCGAGGAGCAGTTCCTGATGTTCCCCACCCTATCCGCCATCTCGCTGCAGGAACTCGCCGATACCATCTACAAGGTTTCCTTCCTTCCTTCTTCCTTAGCATTAGGGAACTCATTTAGGTTAGTTAGGGTTAGGTTAGGTTAGGTTAGTTAGGGAACTCATTTTCGCGTTTTCACGCCGTGAAAATGCGAAAATACTATTGCCTTTCTGAGCTCATTTTCGCGTTTTCACACTATGAAAATGCGACAAGGTATTCTCGGCTGTTGCCAAGATGCGCGGCCTTTTACTTAGAAATAAGCTCATGCTTCGTTGCTAAATTTTCCAAATGCTATGCCTTCTAATCCAATGATACGGCTGACCATAATAACCAATGAATTCAATATTTATGATTGTTCAAATTTTTGAAACATAGAGATTTAAGGTTTTTGGCCATACATCGACATATAATAAATATTCTTCACAAATCCCTTTTAACAGCTTCAAGGTACCGCCTCAACAAACGTACCTGCCAAAATTGAGCTGATTTTATTGAAAAACCAGTGATTAATGGATGTTCGAATTTTTCAAACATCGATATTTTGGATTTTTGCCCATAAATCAATAAATAATCAATTTTCTTAAAATTCGGTTTCTCAACTTCAAGATGTCATCATGACAGACGTACAAGCCAAAATTCAACTGATTTCATTGAAAAACACTGGATTTATGGATGTTTGAATTTTTGAAACATCAAGATTTTAGGTTTTTGTTCATAAATCGGGAAATAATAAAAAATTTCAAAATTCCTTACAGCAGTTTCAAGATATCACCACGACAGGGGTATATGCCAAAACTCAACTGATTTTATTGAAAAACCATGGTTTTATGCATGTTCAAATTTTTGAAACATCAAGATTTTGGTTTTTTGACTATTAATCAAGAAATAATAAATATTTCAAAAATTCCTTTTGCCAGCTTCGAAATGTAACTTAGACGGACGTACCTGCCAAAATTCAGCTAATTTCATTGAAAAACCAATGATTTATAATTTTTCGTATTTTGAAACATCAAAAAATTGAGTTTTGGACGAAATTCAAAAAATTACGCCAAGCACCAAAAATGGTCCCGAGGCACCGCCTAGGCGGACCTTCATGCAAAAAATCAGCCAATTTCGTTGAAAAACCGCGGAGTACGGGCCTGGGACACACACATATATATATATACTAGTAATATAGGTCAGTGGCCGCGCTACGCGCGGCCACAATTATTTAAAAGTTATGACAACACAACCCGAATCTTGCTAAAAAAATTGCAGAATAAAGATGACTAAAGATCTTCAAAGTCATTTTTTTTTTCAAAAATGGCTGTGCAAGGGCTGCTCTGGGTCTCTGCACAAGAACAACAATTCAAGAAGACATGAGGACATTCTCCAGGACAAAATGCATCACATGCTCCGAGAATTTGCTTACTCAAACTTGCCTTGAAGGAATACTTAATTTATCCCAATAACATCAGACTCCTAGGTAGGCCAGAATACGAAAAATTGGCATCAGTCAATCCATTTTTTTTCAAATATTTTATTTGAATCTTTGAAAAATAACCAGTTAATTTTATGCAGAACTGTCGTAGCTTTAATTTAAAAAAAAGTCCGACAGAAAATATTGAAAATTGGAGGAGCTATGAAGTTCCAAAGTCAAAAATTGCCCAAAAATCGCAAAAATGCCAACGTTTTCGATTGTTTCATATATTTAACATAATCTGCGCATGGATAACCCCAAAAAATATAGAATAACTTGTCAAGACCGATTCATAGAGCTATCATATGCCAGTATAAGTAAAGAATTCAGGGAGCCCCGAGACCCCTCCCAAAATGGCATCACGCGTATTATATAAGATATATGCGGACAGACGGACGCAAAAATGGGGTAACTGCTTAAGCTGGCCTTGGCCGCCCGCCGCTTCGGGCAGGGCGCCAGAGCTCCTCCGGCCTCCGGGCACGGGTGCTACGGCCCCTACGCTTCGCCTAGCATGCTTCGCATGCTAGGCTACGCTCCGGGGCCTCCGCACCCATGCCCTCCGGCCTCCGGAGCTCTGACTGCCCTGCCCTTCGCGGCAGGCGGCCGTCGGCCGCGCAAAAATACTCTTGCCCTTCTTTCACATATTCACGCTGTGAAAACGTGAATGACTATATTTTCACATTTTCACAGCGTGAAATCGTGAAAATAGAGTACTTTCGCGATTTCACGGGCCTTTTCACGATTTCACGCTGTGAAAACGTGAAAATTCACGTTTTCACGGGCACTTTCGCGTTTTCACGGCGTGAAATTCTGAATTTCACGTTTTCGCGATTTTATACAACACCGGGGCCCGGCCTCCGCGGTTTTTCACCGAAATTGGCTAATTTTTTGCATGAAGGTCCGACTGGGTGGTATCTCCAGGCCATTTTTTGCGCTTGACGTAATTTTGCGTTTTTCGCCCAAAACCCAAATTTTTGATGTTTCAAAGCACCAAAAATCATAAATCGCTGGGTTTTCAATGAAAAAAGCTGATTTTTGGCAGATACGTCCGTCGTGGTGATTTCTTGAAGCTGGCAAAAGGAATTCCCGAAATATTCATTATTTACCGATTTATGACCAAAAACCTAAAATCTTGATGTTTCAAAAATTTGAACATCCATAAATCCATGGTTTTTTAATGAAATCAGTTGAATTTTGGCATGTACGTCTGCCATGGTGATATCTTGAAGTTGAGAAAAGGGCTTTTTGAAAAATTTATTATTTCTTGATTTATAGTTAAAAACCCTAAATCTTGATGTTTCAACAAGGTATTATCGGCTATCGCCAAGATGCGCGGCCTTTGTTCCAGTACAAGTAATAACCACTAGCTACGTTACAAAACTTTTCAATTCGCATGGTTGATACGTACCTGCCAAAAATTAGCTGATTTCATTGAAAAACAATGGATTTATGCATGTTCAAATTTTTGAAACATCAAGATTTTGGGTTTTTGTCTATAAATCAAGATAAAATAAATATTTCAATAAATCCTTTTGCCAGCTTTAAGATATTACTTTGATGGATGTACCTGCCAAAAATCAGCTGATTTCATTGAAAAACAATGGATTTATGCATGTTCAAATTTTTGAAACATCAAGATTATGGGTTTTTGTCTATAAATCAAGATATAATAATTATTTCGAAAATTCCTTTTGCCAGCTTCAAGATATTACTTTGACGGACGTACCTGCCAAAATTCAGCTAATTTCATTGAAAAACCAGTGATTTATGAATTTTCATATTTTGAAACATCAAAAAATTGAGTTTTGGGCAAAAATCGAAAAATTACGTCCATCGCAAAAAATGGCCTGGAGATACCACCCAGGCGGACCTTCATGCAAAAAATTAGCCAATTTCATTGAAAAACCGCGGAGTACGGGCCCGGGACAGACATATATATATATATATATATATGCGGACAGACGGACACAAAAATGGGGTAACTGCTTAAGCTGGCCTTGGCCGCCCGCCGCTTCGGGCAGGGCGCCAGAGCTCCTCCGGCCTCCGGGCACGGGTGCTACGGCCCCTACGCTTCGCCTAGCATGCTTCGCATGCTAGGCTACGCTCCGGGGCCTCCGCACCCATGCCCTCCGGCCTCCGGAGCTCTGACTGCCCTGCCCTCCGCGGCAGGCGGCCGTCGGCCGCGCAAAAATTCGAACATCCATAAGTCCCTGGTTTTTTACTAAAATCAGCTCAATTTTGGCGGTATCTTGAAGCTGTTAAAAATGTTTACAAAGAATATTTATTTTATTTTGATGTATGGCCGAAACACCAAAAATCTTGATGTTGCAAGAATTTGAACAAGCATAAATTCATAGTTTTTCAATAAATATTGCTGAAGTGTGGCAAGAAGATCCATCTGGGTGTCTAGGTGAAGCTGTAAAAAGGAATTGGCGAAATATTTGTTATTTGTTGATTTATTAATAACCTAAATTCCTGATGTTTCCAAAAATTTGATCAAGCGAAAATTAAAACAATTTGAACAAGCATAAATTCACTGGTTTTCATGGTCAATCGTATTCTTGGATTAGAAGGCATAGCACTTTCAAAATTTAGCAACGTAGCCTGAGCTTATTACTTGGAAAAAGGCCGCGCATCTTGGCGATAGCCGAGAATACCTTGTATTTGCTTTACGAGCAAAGGTTGCCATGTGCTCAGCAGAGAAATGGCTAGAAAAGTGAGCACCTTCATTTTGTTGAGGACGAAAGCGCCGATCTGTGAGGGGCTGTAGACCTTGCCTTGCGCCTCCACCCACGCGTCTCCATTTTGCGCCTTCACGATCTAGCATCACAGAGCATCCTTTACTCCTGTTCTTAGGTGGTGAATAAACAGGTAAAGAACCTTGTAGGCGGAGTGTTGCTGGTCCTTCTGTATCTCGGGGTCGTCGAATCGACGACCGATGAGTCGTTTGGTGGCAGAGAGGGTGTTCTCCGGGTTGGTCACCGCCTGTCTCTTCGCCGGGGCTCCCACCAGCCTCTCCCCGTCTCCCGTGAAGGCCACCACCGACGGCGTCGTTCGCATCCCCTCCGCGTTCTCGATCACCTCCACACAGCCACCCCTTGCATCATCTCTCCACACAGCCTCATTCTTTGCACCTTGGCGTTCTTGCCCTCCATGACGGCTACGCAGGAGTTGGTGGTGCCCAGATCGATCCCGATCACCGTTCCCTTCACCTTCCCATCCGACCTCAAGCCCCCTTGCTCCTTTACACTTCCCACTAGTCAAGAGCAAGAAGGGAATGGCTACTTGAATCTAGCAGATTGTAGGATCTGTCTCCTGACGAGACCGAAGCCTTGGCTGCCCGCTCGTCGCATCTTCTTCACTGCTCTAAAGCTCTTCCTTGCTCGCTCCAAACTCTAGCAGACTCTGGCTGGCTGTGAGAATGGAAGCGTCGGGAAGGCGGCTGCGCGGAGTTTCCGAATGATGCAAGGCGCCCGGCAAGCTTGCCTCCTCCTCCTCCTGTCCCGACCTGATTCAGGGCCACTCGCGCTAGGCGACCAGATACGCGCCCAGCTTTACAAGAGACCTACACGCATAACTTCCCTGTCCCTCTTCAAGCCCCCTCATACCCCCCTGTAGTCGTGCCCCCCATTCCTTTCCGCTCTTTTTCTGTGCCGCGGAAGCTCCTCCTACACTTCCTCCCAGCCACTCCTCATTCCCTGTGTGTCCCGCCTCAGAGGCTGAGGCAGGCAGGTTTCACTCGGCTGCCCAGCAGCAGTCCTTACTTCAGACGCCGTTCCCTTCTCCCTTCTTCTCCCCCTCCACATCTACCCCGCCAGCCCCGTCCTCCCCCCAGCCCGCCTGCTCAGTCTTCCACTCAGCTGCTCTCTCCTTGCAAGCGTAATGCCAGCTCCCACCCCCCTCTTCTTGTTTTCGCGAATGTCTTCAGATTCTTGATTCTTCTTTTCCTGGATTCAATGGCTCGCGTGTTATGCGCTTTGTGCAGGGAGCCTTTAGGAGAGGGGCTATTTTTGAGGGCTAGTAGAGGGAGGAGGAGGGATTTGCGCGGAAATGCGCTAAGGATGAATTTGTTGCGGAAGTGCGCCTGCTCTGAAACCGCCCATTTGCATTCCCTTCCTTTTATCGCCCTTCCTAAGATGCTCAATCTGGAAGGGAACCAAGCCGCATTCATCTTGCGCATTCAACAGCGAACGAATCTGAGCCCTTTTTCCGTCCTTTTTTCCCATCGAGCGGAGCTATACCGCCTTCCCCTGGGCCAAAGGGGCGTCTTCTATGCTTCCCTCAACCCTTCCACTATTACTTTTCCACTTCACTTGCCAGCGCAAGCCCTGAGAAAAAGGCGAGGGGGGAGATTGGTCGGAAATGGGTCTGAGATGGCTCTTTTTTCTCCACTGAGGAAAGTTGGGCATCAATTTTCGCCGGCAAGAAGGCTGGCGGACGGTGCTGCAGGCTGCTTCCTTTTCCGGCAACGTTCATTAGGAGATTGCTTTTTTCATCCCCAGCCGCAGTGGCCAGAAATAATCTGCCCCACCTAATCATGCTTCGCTCTTTCCCAGCCGGTGATAGATTGTCCGCCTTATCTTTCATCCAACATACTTCTTCCCGCACTCTCTTTTGAAGGAGCTGCCTTCTCCAGTTACTTGCAGTTTTTATCTTTCCTTCGGTTATAAATTTGTTTTGACTGAAATTTACTTTTTTAAATTGGAGGAAATTATTTGTTTTGACAATTGTAAGCAATTCATTTTAAGGTATTTAGAGTGCAAAAATGGGCATTTAGTGCATCATACTGGCATAAAGGTATTCCGCTGTGAGCAGAGTACGCATCCTTTATGGTGGTGGAAGTTGGGAGGTCTATTGTTGTCCGCGGCCCTTCTTCCCCTCAGCTCAGGCATCCCCCTCCCTCCCTCCCTCCCTCTCTGCCAACAGAGACAGACCCTGAGTATACACACGTAGCAGAGCCAGACTTTACCCCGTGAGCCTACCTATGTTCATGCCTTTGCCAAATGACGCCGCCTCCACAGCTTTTTCCCATGCTATTCCTGGCTATTTCCGTCGTCTTCCTGTCGGAAACCAGTGCCCCACCCATATGAAGGACGAAGGAAAAGCTTTTTTCAGTGGCTTTTCTTTTGTCAAATAGGACAGGCTGAAGTGGTTAGAGCGAGATGGGCGATAATGAATGGATAGTGTTTGTGGTGTAGGTGAAGGTCCGAACGTGTTTCCATAGCCGTCCAATTTACTCTTGCGCTTCTTCCGATCAGTGCCACTTCAGTTGGAAGATTATCGGGCATTTTCTTGGGCTCTCGAATGGATGAATAAATGATTTTGTCACTTGTTGCTGATAACGCTGTTTGAATACGCTGCACTTATAAAGTGAGCAATGAAGTGTAATATTTGAAGGAGTATAAAAAATGGCAGTGGAGAGAGGTCGTCTAGACTCCAAAGGCCGCGTTCACTTCGTTGAGTCCCAGGTTTCTTCATTATCCTTCTCTGATTCCTCTAATAGCGTAAATGCACTTTCTAACAAGCCTTTTACAAGTTTGAAAACGAATGGCGTCAAAAATTTTGAAGCGCAAATGTAAAGAAATAAAAAATACAAAAACGCTCCAACAAAAGAATTTTTATAAGGTTCATTGGCAAGTCTTGAAAAAGCCATGATATGTCGAAACGGGAGGCTTATTTAGTTGACACCGGATCACGCGGGCCAGATTCACCTGGAACTGACACCTGACGGGACACACGCCGATGCTCACCTCGGCTTTTTGCAGGCTACACCTATGCCACCTCCTTCATCCGCATAGAATGTCTAAGTTTTAGAAAAATCGAAAATACGGCCTCAGCCTGACAATTCCCAAGTTCCTCGGTGAGGCCATCGCCATCTCACACATCAATCCAAATGTCACTCTCATCGGCTCCAAAGCTCACAAACGTATGCTCAACCTATACTGGCGCCCCCTTCATGCATCAGTAAAGTAGGTGAATTGTAGAGAAGACGAGGCACATTCTGGAGCTGGAGCTGATAGCACACAAGGACGGCCTGCAGAACGAAGAGCTGAAGCTGAACACAGACACTTGCGATCATCCTTTCACTATCACCCTCTCTGCTCGCGTTCTCGGTTCACTTCCTACCCTTGGCCTTCAATCCAGCAGTCTGGCATCTCCCTCCTTAGGTGTGGGCAAGGGTACGCCGATGCTGAAGTCGGGGATCCACCTGCTAGGCGTGGAGCACGGCGACGACGAGTCCGTTTCCTCCCTCGCCTCCGACATCAACGGCTCCAACTGATTCTCTTCCTCCAGTACTCTCCCGCCAAAGACTAGCCGCCGCCCATCCTTCCACCGCCGCCCAAGACGACCAAGACGAACAAGACTCTCCCATCCACACCCAGCCATCCTGTACTCAGTATTTCAGCTTACATACCGCCCTCCCCCGCCGTACTCAAGTAGCACTCTGCCTTTCTAGTTCTCTGCGGCCTACACATTTGGCGCTTTTGGATGCTGGCCTACGCGCATATCTGCAATCCGCTTGCTTTTTATTTTATATGTATTTCGTGCATTTTCTAAAGCGCCATTCGATTGCCGCCTCAGGCAGCTTTTCTTTGCCAGCTACTATTCGGCCTTTTTGTATTTTGCCCGGCACTTATCGGATAACTAATGCTTGAACTGATAAACTAAGAGCAACGTCCTGAAAAGCGCCGGTAAATGACAGTTCATAATATAGAGTAGATTTGCAAGGGGATGAAAGTGATGGATGGGTGGCGGGGGAGAGGAAATGTGGCTGGTGATTCCTTCATGTGGCTAAGGGGCGGTAATTGATGAGCAGCTCGACAGGAGCCATCCCTCAAGGCCCTGAGTTGCCCAGCGCTACGCCCCTAACTAGCAGACCAGCTCGCCCACTCATTTCACTTCTCCATCTCTTCCGCCCATCCCATCTGCCCTCTTGCCACCATGCCAGCCAACCAAAAGAGTCCACTCTGCTCTTTTCTTTCGTCTCTGGGTATAAAGGAGGAGTTTGGCAGACCTATGCAAGACCTTCATGCGCTTCCTCTTCTCGCATGTCGGCCTCTGCCTACTGATCATCAGTTACTGCTGTCTCGGGGCCTGGATGTTCAACGCCCTGGAGGCTGGCCTAGGCTTCACAGCTCTCCAGAATGGGGACTGAGTAGTTGCTGGACTAGGGTCCAGTGGAGCAGCGCTGGCGCCAACGCGGCAAAGACCGCGCTCTGGAGATCGAGGAAGAGCGGACGGGCATGGTTGATCGCGTGAACGAGATTCTTCGCAATTACGACCGTTCCAGAATTTTCATTTGGAAGAGAAACTTGGAACTAAATATGGATTGGATAGGCGAAGAGGCGGAAACGTTGGAGCTGTGGCGCAATCGCAGCGGCTACTATGAGAATGAAACCCACTATACACTCAGCGATCCTAAGGAGAAGCTCGCCGTCCTCTTTCACCTGGCTAAACGGGAGTATACGCGAGAGAAGACGCAGCAGAAAATTAAGGTCCTTTTCGATAGGTAGGCAAGGTGGGGCTTTGGGAAGGGAGCTGGGTGCAGGATTTGATGGATGAATACCATGCGAACCTGTCGGATGCCATCCAGAATCTAGGCTACTCGGGAAAGGTTCCGGAGAAGCTCTACTCCACCTGGACCTTCTCCTCCGCCCTCGTCTTCGCTGTGACCACGATAACCCTCATCGGTTCTCTTCCTCACTCCCATCCTTCTACTGCCCCCACATAATTTCGTTCCGTCTGCTCCCACTAGGATACGGTCACATAGCCCCTGCCACAGCCGCAAACACGCAGTGGTACGACGAGGGCGACAAGACCCGGCACAACATCAGCATGATCCTCCTCATCACCTACGCCGTCATCGGCATTCCTCTCGTTCACTTACGCCTCACTCGCCCCCACCCTCTGCCCTGTCCAAGCCTGCCAACTGCAGGTGCTGATGTTCTTGGCGAACATAGGAAAGCTGATGGCGGCCTTCATCCGCTATGGCTACGGTCGTGGTTGCTGCTTCCTCTGCTACCGCCGACGTCAGAAGCACGAGGGTTCTCTTTCCGTAGCCTAAGCTTCTGACAGCACCACAAGTCACCCTTCCAACATTTCACTTCACCCAGCCTACTGCAGAGGTGTACGTGCTGAACGACCAGGGGGAGTTCAGCCATCGGATGGGCGAAGAAGCCCCCGAAGGATTCGTTCCGCCCCGCCCTTCCATGAGTCAGCAACTTACTCCACTTCCCTCCTGAAAGCCAAGGATAGGAAGGAGTTGAGCTATGGACAAAGCGGAGCTGATCCGTCGCTACTGCGCCAGCAAAGGCCAGGAGCCCGGCCAGATCTTCTACGACGTCAACGGACAGGACTTCGGGGCCTTCGCGGCCGGAGTACTCGGTCTTCTTTCCTGCTAGGCGCGGGGGGAGGGGGCTGAGAGGAGGGAGTGGGTGCAGAGGAGGACGAGGCACAGGACATACTGCGGGACGGGGCTCAGCCGGTCCCCATCTCCCTCACCATCGGCATCATTGTCGCATACGTTGCACTGGGTTAAGCTGCCTCCCACTTCTTCCCATTCCCAAGGCGCCCCTTTAACCAGTAGGCATTTGGCAGGCGGAGTGATCTTCTCGGCGACGGATGGATGGTCTTTCATCACCTCCTTCTACTTCTCCTTCATTGTTGGACTCTTAACCTTAACAAATTGTTGGACTCTTAAAGGATTCTAGACCCTCACCACGATTGGTTTGGGGGATTTCGTCCCGGGGTTTAACGACAGTTCAGCGATGGGCCAGGCAGACATAATCCTCTTCAAACTATTTAGCCTAGCCTAAACCTTGATTGAGCTGAAAATGGCTGGAGTCTCGGTGTATATTATCCTGGGCATGGCCGTCATCACCATGGGCTTCGACCTCATTGTCCATTCTCCTACCGCTCCCAAAACTTACCACCAAGCAATGATGACTTGGGTCTGCAGGTGTCCGAGATCCTGGCGAAGGCCAAAAAGGTGGGCAAAGCCACGGGCATAGTGGAGGTGAGAGGCTGGGCTGAGTCCATTCATGCAGTGGGCGGTGGATGATTGAAGAAATCCGACCTGAACGGAGAGACGGTGGCTGAGGATGAATCGAAGCCGGTGAAGCCAAAGTTGAAGGCTATCGTTAGCAGCTGACTCATTTAGAGTGGCATATAGAAGATTGTACAAGTTGCAGCGGGATCGACGGCAGAGCATAAATCGCCGCTTCAGTCTATTCATGCCCAACCACTGATCTCCTTACACCACTATTTACACTTACAATATATCAAATCATATAGGATATATTTTGTTGCGGCAGTTAAGAAAACGTTAACTCTATGTGCTGCTTTCGATATGTTTAAACACTTCAAAACATTGAAGAATCATTTTGTTCATTTCCAAAAAAGAAAAGTAACAAAAAAATGTTCCGCCAATACTTGTTAAGTTTTCAGTTTAGTTCTGGTTTATTTTTTGTTCAAAATTTATTATCCTATTTTGTTTTCTCATTTGTCGCAATTTATATTTCAAAATTTACCTGACAGCAAGCACTATACAAGAGAAAAAAGGAAAAACGGCTTAAAATGGGAATGGAAAAAGAAATTAAGTAGCTGGCGCAGTTTCTTCTCGACACGCCAGTGCGTCAATCTGCGTGACCTGGGGCAGTGCGAGCATCATCTTTCTGCAAATTATTCACTTCACTAACTTTTTGCATCCTCTTGACAGCGGCAAACCTGCGATAGGCAGACTCCTCATGGCTGTAGATGGGGTTGCGCTCGAAATAGACGCAACGCAGCGCCTCCAAGGACCGCAACTCCGTCTCTATCTCTGCCCAGGATTCGATGGCGTTGTCGTTCATCTGCTCAGTCACCTTTCTTCCTGGCCAATTTCTAGTACACGTAGTTCAAAATGGAACCCAAAAGTCGGTGAGCTTGGATAGATGGGAGACGCCGGAGAGGGAGCTGATCTGGTTCATGGTGAGGTCCAGCGTCGTCAGTTCCGTCTGTTATCATCATTCCCATCCATTGCATGGAGATAGAAAGCAATGAAATAGCCAGCTACGTTAGTCTGGAGGCCTTGGATGGCGGTGAGTCCATTCTCGCTGATGTAGAGATCCGTGAGATTGGTCAGCTTCTCAAGGTTCTCCATCTGCGTCAATCGGTTGCCCTGAACATCCAGTTAGGCTCATGCTTATCACAAACAGGCGAGGGTTAAAAAGAGAACAGTGAGGGCGAGAAGGGTCAGGCCAGTCAAGGTATCCAGGCCCTGGATTTTCGTGATTTTGTTCTTGCCCAAGTAGAGCTCTTTCAAAGCCGGTAGGGAATGAAGGTTCTCGATTTTCTGCAAAGCAAAAAGGTTGGGGTATGAGCGCTAAGGAAGTAGGAAATAACGCGAATGCGATTGTCCCCCAGCTCCAGGAGGATGAGGCCTTGGAGGGCGGGCGGGAAGAGAGGGATGTGGGTGATCTTGTTGTGGACGAGGTAGAGCTTGCGCAGGCTGCTGAGTCCCTCCAGTCCTTCCACCACGCGCAGTCGGTTGTAGGACAGGTCCAGCAACCTTCAAGAAGGTGTTTGTTTGAGAAGAAGGGTGATGCAGGAAGGGGTAGGGAACTCTAGTTGTGGTAGATTCTGGAGGCCTTCAATACGTTCCAGCTGGTTGTCGTAGAGGTCCAGCTGCTTCAGCTGCGGCATGGAATCCAGGCCCTCCATCACTGTCAGCAGATTGTTCCGAAGGCACAGCTCCTGTACACTTTCCTTTCATTTCATCAGTTCCTTGCCTAATTGGGCGAGAATTGAAGCATAAAAGACAAGTTCAAAAGTGGGTGAACACCGTGAGCTGCGCAAAGCGCTGAAAGCCTCGAATGCGGCGAACTCGGGCGTGCTCCAGGTCCAGAATCTCCGTCTCCGCATCGAATCTCAATCGGAGCCTCTTAGAGCCATCTGGCAGGTGCATATAGGGAGGGAAAAGCACCTGCTGAGTACCTCCTCAAGATCATCCTCTTGGGCTGGCCCAGGGGCCGGAGCGGCGGGCTCGGCCAGGCTGTCATTGGAGTCGTTCAGCGCACCATCCTCCATTCTCCCTCTGCCAGAGCCAACAGCCAATTCGCTCCCGTTCGATAGCTCAGCCGCTCCCTCCACTGCCCGCCCTCCTTTTTCTCTGACCCATCCTAATCATTTGCGCAGTTTTTACCCCCAAGAATGCTCAAGTTGAGTTCACTCAACCAATGTGATTGAAATGACGACAGCGACGTTTACACGATGCATTGCTATGTTGCTGTATTGCCTATTGATTGATGGCATTGCTTTGGGCGCTTTAAAGACAGTAATAAAGGAGATGGTGATAAGTTCAAATGCGCGCCATAGGGGCATGGCAAAGGGGAATGATCCGAGGGAACGGTAGGGGGAAGAGCAGATGTAAGGGAGAGGGAGGGGGGGGGGAGGGACTGCGGGAAGGTGGTTGGGGGATGGAAAGTGAGGTGGGGGAAGTGTAGGCTGGTGGGGGGAGCCTGTGTGCGTATGGAGAGGGAAAGGCAGCGCGCCGTTGCCGTCCCTCCCTCCTCCCCTCTCTCTTTCCCCTCCCCTCTCCCTCCCTTTCCCTCCCAGCCAACCACCCCCTCCTGTCCTCCTTCGTCCGCCCCCAAAAATTCCGCAGTGTCTCCAGCCTTCTCTCCTCCCCCCTGCCAGCTCCTAAACGTTTGCTAAGGTCTGGCCCTGAGAAAACCGTACCCCCTCGAGCTCACCTCAGCACACGCGCCTCCCTCCACCCTTCGTCTACCTTTCTCCACCTCCTCCTCCCACCTTCAACCACCCTTTTCATCCTCTCCTTCACAGCCCACCTCTCCTCGCATCCGTCTCTGCCCCGCTTTCCCTCCACCTTCCCTATCTCCGCATTCTCACCTCCTCATCACGTGAACAGCAGAAGTCTGATGATTCCTTGGGCCAGTTTTTATAGGTGCTTGCAAAAAATAGCTGACTAAGGTTGGGGGCCGTAGGTGATGGGGAGCGGAAGTGGGGTGAGGAGTGGGGTGTGGGAGTAGGTAGAGGGAGGCTATTTGCTGGCTGAGTACTGCTGGGCTGTCTGCAGGTGTCAGCTGCCTGAATACGCCCGGCTCTTCTGCGCCCAATTCCTCTGCTCCTCTACGCTTTTTCGTTGCATTACCTCCTCAAGGTCAGTTCCTTCTAAAAGCTTTTCTTCTCGAATGACCTTTTCTATTAATAAACATAATTAATCCCCACTCTGGAATGAAGCAGTCAAATTAGTTCTAATTATGTAGACTCGAGACAGGAAGCTAAGCGATAGGGTGCTGACAATGATGCCCCAGGAGGGGAAATGAGCTAAGACAGAAATCCACGCGTTGACAACAGACTGAGATTAGCGGGCGGTAGCTTGTTTCTCCAGCGTTTTATTCAATCCGAACAGCCGCTGTGCTGGTAGTGCCGCCTTCTAGGTCGGGGAAAACCCGCTTCCCTACCAGCCCCCATCCCCCAGTTCACCCTTTTAGGCACTGCGCCCGTAGCTATGGCAACGATCCACAAATATCACGCATCATCTAGCATCTCTCTAATGAGCCTTATTTTGATCTGTTTTGCAGGGTCAGAAGGTGAGGAGTGAAGAGGAAGGAAGCATGACAGACTGCGACAAGCCCATGGAAGTCAAAAAGTAGGCCTATTTTCATTTTCAGTGCTGCATACTGCTCTGCTTTTTCACGTGTGCTCTGGCTGCACAAACATTGCGCTCAGCCTTGGTCACAGATAGGCTTTACAAGTGGGGGTGAGGTGGGATGAGGTGGAAGTGATGATGCAGAGTGGGTAATGAGGTGAGGAAGGGTGTGTATGCAGAGTGCGTAAGCCGGATCAAGCGATGTATGTGCCGCGCGGGGCTCGAGGCCGACTGAGCGAGGATGGAGCCAGTCATCGACGAACCACCACTGCCGACCGCCTACTCAAGCGCCCGAAGGAACACCTCTCACGTTCTATCATCTCTCTTCCTGCCCCTTTACTTTCCTTCGAAGGCAAAGAGTATAGGAGAGGAGCGGAAGACGGACTATGGGCGGGCGGCGGAGGAGTGGGAGCTGGTGGATGCCGTGCCCTGGGAACTGGGCGCTAAGGAGAGGAGGGGAGAGGGAGGAGATGAAGGGAGTCCACTTCGACGGAGTCTCGCCAAGCCCCCACTGCTGCTGAAGACGGAAAAGGCGCTGGGCAAGCGCCCTCCACCACAGCCTCAGCAGAAGCACCCTTCCCAGGTTCCCTTTATTCTCTTTTCCATTCCTTTCTGTATTTAGGCCGTTATGTTTTTCATTGCACTAATATTTCTGTGCTGGCGTTTCAGATGTTTCTCAGTATTAGGCATCTATATATATGAGTTTTGAAAGTAAAAGTAGTAATAAATGATCACAAAGGTCCGGGGTTCCCCGGTCGGACCGCGTCCGAAAAGTCTGGCTATGCGCTTGTCGCAGATGCACAAAAGACAGGCGTTCCTGGTTGTTCGCCCACCAATTCGTTGGTGCCGTATTCCCGGTGATCTCTACTGCCCCATGGCAGCGGGGTCCTCCTCAAAATTGAAGCGGGGTCTTCAAAACGGGGCAAAAGCCGTCTTTTTTGCCTCCACCTAAGTGCAACTGGTTGAGGTGATAGCGGAGATGCTGGCGCGGAAGCAGGCTGGGCTGAAAGAGCTTCGAAAGGGAGTAAACGGCTCCGCCGCCTCCTCCCAACCCTCCACCTCCTCCACCAACAGCCAGAACAGCCCCGATGACTTCCCCACTCCGCCTGACAAGCTCCTTCCCAGCGTCGCTCAGGACGACATCATCGATTGCCTGCCCACGTATATACCTTCTCATCACCTTCTTCTACTTTCCACCACCACAACAACCCATCTTGAGGTCCTACGACGATTTCGAGAGCGCGGAACGCGATCTCTCCCTCCAGCGCAAACTCAGCTCACCTCTCCTCTCACCCGCCGCTCCCTCCCGTCAAAGCTTCTCTCCCCTTGCACCCCCCACCCAGCTGCAGCAGACTCCCGGTACACACCCACCTCAACTCTAATGACTGTCATAAATGTGGGGTGTTTGAAGTGCGAGAGGCGGGAACACCGCCGGACGCGGAGGACCTGGAGGTGGCCATGATCAACGACTCCTATGAAGAGGCCCAGAAGCAGCGGCGCCTCTACGAGGACGGCGGCCTCAAACTCGCCTTCTACAGCCGACCCAACCCCATCAACTCATCACCACCGCCTTCTTGCCTCCCGTTGCCTCCTTTTCTCCTACCCTCTCCCAACGCCTTTTTCAATCCTCTGCACCTGTGCAGATCCTGCTCCACCACCGAGGTGGCGACCACAAGCACAGCTTCCATGCCTTCCCTGCTTGCCCCTCCGGCCCAAGGCCAGCTCAGCGTTCAGGTGCCTTCGCAACCGCCCATACCCCCTCAGGCAAGGAGATATGTACTCCTTTTCAACCGAAAGGCAACTTTCAAATCGACTTGAGGCCAAATCGGGCGGCGGAAACTCAGGCGGGAGCTCCTCCGACCACTCTCCTCGCATCACCTGGGCCGGCTGGGGCACCGCCAAGGATCCCTCACCCCTACCCGACGATCCCACCACCTCCAACCATCCTCTCCTCCAGCCCTTCCTACCCTCCACCTCCAGCCTGCATCAGTCCCGCTTCTTCCCCGCCTCCAACACCAGCACGCCGCCTCAGCAGAGCCTCCTAGCATCGCCTTCCTCTCTGGACATTTCCACCGCCTCTCTCGCCGTCTCTGCTGCTATTAGTGCCCTGGCCGACCCCAGCGACGACCTCAACGCCCTTTGCTTACCCTCAACTGCCGCCGCCACCAGCAAAAGGCAAGAGGTGGAGGAGGAGGAGTTGGAGGAGCTGGTCAATGGCGTCCTTGCCGCTGCCCTCGCCTTCACTGACCAGGATCTCCAAATCATCACCGCCTCCTCTTCTCATCTTTCTACTAGGGTCACCTCTCAATCTCACAAATGTTTCCAAGTACTCTTGCATGGAAGACGATGCAATTGCAGAGAAGCAGTGAGCAAGAGTGCTGTGGCGGTATTATGAGCGGGAGCCTAAGGCAGTCCGCATCGGACTCAGCTCTCCTCCCATCCTACTCCTCCAAAGAAGCGGAGAGTGCCCCGTCGGAGGAGGTGGAGGAGATCGTCATCCTGGCCGACACCGTCAATGCACCGCCCGAACTCCCTGTCGTACCCGATCTTCAACCCACCACCCCACCCCTTCCTTCCACCAGCAGAGCATCTAGTTCACGCCACATTTGTGCTCCTCAGTGAAATTTGCAACTTCCTCTCTTTCAAAGGTTCATCAAGCCACAGCGACGGCACCGATACGGAGAGCGAATCCTGGGAGGCTCTACTGGAGGATGATGCTAAAATATTTGACGATGTAAGTGAATTACAATTTTTGCAGTTTCAAATTTCTTCTTTGAAAGTGAAGATGGTTTGCAGTTATCGAAAGCAATGGAGAAGGTGAAAGTGAAGGAGAAGAGAAAGCAGCTGGCCAGCTCCACACCACCGCAGTCCTTCTCCGCTTCCACTTCTATCACCGAAATTGAGGACAAAAGTTGGCTTTCCGCTAGCATAGCCTACTCTTGTCATCTGAAAGCTTGCCGCAGGACACGGGCACATCCTGGAGTTGTTCGATGTTAGCGCAGGCCTACGCATGGAAGACCTGCATCGCAGTCTGCTCAATCTCAGAGCTGGAGAATTCCAGCTGAAACCACTGCCCTCCTCCTCCTCCTTCATTGTCCTCTTCAAGAGCCGGAAAGAAGGTGAAACTACTCTCATCCCATTGAGCCACTCTGAACGTGAGCATTGTTTTTAGCTGAAACCGCGCTGTCGGGTAGCTGTAGCGGCTTCAGTCTCCGCCCCGTCAGCCTGGGCTCCAGCCAAGCACTGGAGGCTGCTCGACTAGGCTAGCAGCAAACGTTTTAGAAGTGGAAAGAAAATGGAGGAAGGTGATTTGCAGAAGTAGTAGAACGACGTCCGGAGCGATCGGCGCTGGTGGCCCGGCGTCTGGTGGAGGCGCATCTGGGCCAGAAGGCTTCCACCTCCACACAGCAGCGGGCAGGTGAACGAAGCCGCCTGCAGGCTGCCAAAGGTTCATTCTTTCGCTCTTTCTTTCTCTCTGTCCAGAATGATGAGTGGAGGAAAGCTCTGGGAGATTGCAGACGCGAAGAAGCAGGCCAAAGATGCGACGGCCAAGGCGGCTGCCTTGCAGGAACAGGCCTGGGAGGGTGCTCTCTAGCTTCTGCCTTTTTTTACCCTCTCCCATCCTCTGAAGCGCAACTGTGATACTGTTGACGATGACCCAGTGTGTGTGATATGCTTGCTGAGCAAGGGACAGCAGAGTTTCTAAGCCCAAGGCCCTTGCAATAACCTAGGCCCCAGTGTTTGCCCGCCTGCTTTATTGAGCAGTGCATCTGAAGTTTCATCGCTTGGCTTGGCCAAGTGGGCGTTTTTCTGCGATTCATTCGATGCTAGAAAAAATCGGTGAAATTTCAGCCAGTGAAAATCAGAGAACATGTAAACACATATTGAAAGAATGTATCTCACGAGCTTCTAGCATGCAGTGCCCAGCAGGAATGGAACGACAACACAGAACCTGCCTTCAATCCAGACGCTTGCCTTTCCTCAACAGCTCATCATTAAATCCTCGCAGCGCATTTGCTTGCGGGTGCGGTGTGATCATTCTTGCGAAATCGCAGTTCTTAATAACTTTGTTCTATGCTTGCTGGTGTCAGCACGGAGGTCAATACAACGTCATAGGAGGGTATGATGTGATAGTTGTAGGAGTAGATAGATTTAGCGATGCCGAAGAAATCGGCGGCCAAGAAGAAGGAAAAGCTGGATGAAATGGCCCCCGATGCTGCCACACTTCTTACCTGGCTCGGCCGCGGCTATAGGACCCATGTTCAGCGTTCAGATTTGGGCAGGGAAAATTGAGCCATGCCTTGCAGACACCCGACCTGGACGAGCATGAGCAAAAGGCTTTGGACGAGTCCAAGGTTGAGACGGAGGAAGCTGCGGCATCGGAGGAGGAAGAGGAGGAAGACCCCGAAGAAATACTTCGCCAACTTTTCCTCCTCGCCCTCAAGCTCTTCGTCAAAGTCCTGCCCTACTCAGCAGTAGATGATATGGATAAAGATGATTGAGAGATGTTTGTAGAATACCGACCTGCCGCTCCGAGTGAGCAAGTTCTGGGCGGAGGCGATGGAGAAGACGGCTCGCGGCCGAGCCACTCCAATCAACCTTCAGACCACCAGACATCAACAGGTTTCTTTCATTGGCCATTCTGGAGGTGAACTCCGACACGATAGAAGACTGGCTGCAAAAGCGGAGTTTGAGGAAGAAGCGTTCCTGGACTGGGCCGATGAAGCTGGCTATGTGGATTTGGCGGAGATCGAAAAGTCCGTCCTGGCCATCTCCGCCGTCCACTGGCTCAAGGTCCACCAGGACTGCAGCTTTAGCGCCAATGATCTCACAGTCCCAGCACCCATTTCTTCCTTTTGTCGAGCTTGAATGGGGAATACGCGAAGGAAAACGTGGTTGGTCCCCCTGCGACTGGCTATGTGGTGGAAGAGTTGCTGGCAGTAACTTCGAGCGTGCTTCCACTCCTCAAACTGGCGGACGCTGAGCTGAAGGAGGGAGCTCTTCTGGCAGTTTAATCCAGCTTTTATCATTTGCTTTCTGGATATCTGGAGTGGATGCAAAGGCGAGTGAGGTGAAGGAGCGGGTGGTTGCCTACGTCAACGCAGAGGGACTGCAACGCGCCCACGGACGACTGGCCCTCAACCCAATCCTTTCAGCTCTCCTCCCAGCCAGCGATCCGGTGCCTCTTTGAACTCTTCTTTTTAATACTTGTCTAGCTAGAATATTCCAATTGATTTCAATGCTCAGGCAAAGAAAACGGGAAAGTGGTCAGAGCTTTTCCTGGCTGTTCTAGCGAAAATGGAACGCGTTCAACGCTTACGATTCCCCAACGGTCATAGCAAATGCTACAAAGGTATTCTGCTAAAAAGGGATTCCGCAAATGAAGCGAATGATTGGCAGGGGAGTTGGAGAAAGTGAGCATCAATGTTGTGGAAGGCGCGGGGAAGAAAAAGGTGACGCGGGTGAAGAATCTAAGCGTCTTTGGCATTCCACCTCAGGAATTGGCTCAACGGGCCCAGATTCGCCTTGCTTCTCCGGCAGTCCTCAAAAAGCCCCTTTCACCTGACAATGGTCTCTTACTCGTTGATGAGGGAGAAAGGAAATGAGTATTGGTTGGAGGAGAGGAGGTGGAGATAGAAGGCCAGGAAGCGAAGTGGGTTTGGTGGCAGCTGCAGGACTTCTGGCGCCTCCCACCCCAACTCATCCACCTTGCGCCAATCACCAACCACCCTAAGCAAGAGGCCAAACCCAATTAACTGCCTTCTCATGTCCTTCCTGGCTTCCTCCCCGTTCACTGTGATTATTTTTCACCTTGTTTTACCGCTTTTCATATGACAAATTCCAGATTAATTAACATTTGACAATTGTTCTAATGATCCTCGGGGGGAGGGGGATTATCGTTGTACCCAAAATACACGATTATTGATTGTTTCAATGAAGAAAACAGTCGTTTGAACAAGTCGCTTAAGACAGTCTTTTTGTGATAGAAATGCGAAAGGGTTGTGGCGTAAGTGTGAGGCCATAGATTGGCTTCAATGTCGGTAGGTTCTTCTCATCTACAGCCCGGAAGTGAAACTTCTGCAAGTGGGCAAACTCTGGTCAGCAAACAAAGCGCGAGGCTGAGGGAAACCTGAAGCATGGAAGTGAGGAAAAGGAAGAGCTCGGCCCTGGCCAAACCCTCGCCCAGACAGGCTCGCTTTCCCATTGAGAACGGAATCATTTCTTCCACCTCCAGCCATTCTTTCCAATTCCTTCACGCTCCATCCTTCATGATTCATACATACCTTGCGATTGAGGAATCGAGATGGCTTGAAGGCCAGAGGGTCGGGAAAGATTTTTCCGTCGCTCAGAACCTGTGAAATCTCAGCCTGTACCATGACGCCCTGCGGGATGTCGTAGCCCCGCAGTTTGGTGTCCTCAACTCATTCCTTACTCCTACCAACTTACTCTTCTCAAGGCCAACCTTGACCACAGTGTGCGGCACATTGAAGGGTATAATGTTGGCCCTACGCTGAATTTCATTAATTACAGCCTGCAGTTTGAGCACTTAGTGAGCGAGCGATGGCGGTGAGAAATTTGAGAATAGGACGGATGTGTAGGGAAGACGAGCGCGGTCTGCCAACTTGGGCTCTTCTCCGCCCAGCACATGGTCCAGCTCTTCCTGCACTCTCCTCGCCTCCTCAGGATAGTGGATGAGAAGAAGGAAGGCCCATAGAAGCGTCGTCACTGTCGTTTCCACCCCTCAGCCCCTTTTCATTGGTTCATCAGCCAGAAAAAGAAGACAGTGTGAAAAACCTGCAAGGAATAGATCAGCGATAGAAGCCTGCAGCATTTCATCGCGGAGCTTCTCCTTGGAGCCGTTCTCTTCCCGCCTTTGCTTCTGCATTGAATGATTATGCGATAAATATTGACCTGACAATTTCTCCTAATAACTTCTTCATAAAAGCCGCTCACAATGCACTGCGGGAAATCGGAAGCAGCCAGCATCAGATCTTTGGTGTTCTCAACTTCAGCCTGGGCAAAGTCCATGAGTCTTTTGTTCACCTCCTCCATCTTCAACCGATAAAATCAAGCTGAAATGAATAGTAGATGCGAGTGGTTGCACCTTGTTATAGCCTGCCAGATTCCTGAGCAATGGAATTTTGACGAGCATAGGAAATCCATTGAGCACGATTGCACCCGGAGTTACAGCCAGCTGCAATACATTTTCACGTTCCGATAGGGTCTGATTTGTTAAAGGGCGGGACGCGAAAATTGTGATCCAAAATGCTCTTCCATTCGGCCATCCTGGGAGCGCTGAGACAGCGGCCGAACACGAAGTCCGCAATCACGTTCCCCGCCCCCATCTCCAGGTACGGACCCAGCTCCACAGCCATCTCCTTTCTCTCGCCTCAAATCCAATTTCTTCCCAGCACAAGAGAGAAGGAAAGTGAGACAGACCAAGATCCAGCTGCATCTGGCCGATCATGGAGTGAATCTGGCGCTGAATTCGGCTCTCCATGGCCGCCTTGCCGAAGCCCAGGTCCCGTAGCTGGTGCAGGGCCAAACGACGCTGCTCTCGCCACACCTCCCCTCAAGCATCCCCTCCTATCCTGCCCATCCCCTTTATCTCTTCTGCTCTCTCATCTGCTCAACCGCTAGTCTGAATGATGCCGTAGTCGCCGACGAGTTGGAGGTACATGGCGTTCTCGGGTCGAGCTGCAAAGGTTTCCGCCTGCCCTACCAATGCCTCGCGCAGGATCTCATAGTCCACTATCTTCACCACCACCGTCGGACCCATCCGAACTACAATCGACTTTTCCTACTTTCTTTCTCTCCACTTTAGAAGCAAGCAAAAAAGAACCAGTGTAAATGCCGCCGAATTTCTTTGTGCATTCTCTGGTGAAACGGTTGGGATCGTCGAAGTGGAACTGGGGAATGTTGCCGAGAAGTGGCCATCCTTTCGGGCCAGGTGGAAGCTTATACTTCGAATACCTATCCTTCTTTGTGCAAAACCTTCAAAACTGCTTTTCTTTTAATTTTCAATGCTTCTACTACCAACCAAATAATGCTTGCTAAGAGGATTAAGGCCAACAGCATGAGCATTTTGAACAATTCGCTATTGCTCTACAAGCGCTAAGGATTTCTTGGAAAGAAGCGGCTTCAAGCGGCCAGATAATGAAACGATGCAAGCATTCCTTACGCATGTGAGTGGTCAGCAAACAAAGCAGACGAGCTTAAATTTGAGATAGTGGCCGAACTAGCCAGACAGAAAAATGGTGAAAAAAGGGCGATAATATTAGGGATAGGAGTCTTGGCAAATTGTTATTTTCATTCAGTACAAGGGTTAGCCAAAATGGATATTTTAAATGATTTTGCGCTTCAAGCTTATGTTGCTTCATAATGCTGTCATCGATTTCAACAGCTAAAAAGGCTGGAGTTTTATTTTTCTAATTTCTGGTATTTTTATGCTTCGTCAACCTTGTCGCATGCGTTGGTGCAGGCTTCTGCCAGCTAAAATGTGCCATTGGATGCAAATTGAACATTTGTGGTCTGATTTTGCTTTGGTGGCCCTAAAGAGGGCCGTTGGGATGATTGTTCGAAGACTGCTGTGGGGGTGTTTATGCCTTGGCGGCGGTCTTCTTGGGCAGGAGGACGGCCTGGATGTTGGGCAGGACGCCGCCCTGGGCGATGGTGACACCGTGGAGGAGCTTGTTCAGCTCCTCGTCGTTGCGGATGGCCAGCTGAAGATGGCGGGGGTTGATGCGGGTCTTCTTGTTGTCCCGGGCGGCGTTGCCGGCCAGCTCCAGCACCTCGGCGGCCAGGTACTCCATCACCGCGGCCAGGTAGACCGGGGCCCCGGCGCCCACCCGCTCCGCGTAGTTGCCCTTGCGCAGGTGGCGGTGGATGCGGCCGACGGGGAACTGAAGGCCGGCGCGGCTGGAGCGCGTCTTGGACTTCCCGCCCGACTTCGCCTTGCCTCCCTTGCCACGGCCGGACATCTTGCGCTGGGTGCTTGGGGCGACGACTGGGGCTGCTTCTCTGAGCGAACAATGTCTGACTGGGCAAAAAGGGGCCTTCTTATAGGCCTGGGAGGGGGAGGGGGCGTTTTGGCGGGAGAGAGGGAGGCATGCGCATTGGCCCATTCAAATGTGCACACACGCCCCCAGCCCCCTCCTGCCTCATAAAAGAGGGGGTTTGAGAGGCGGGAGGCACAGTCTAACAGCCCAAGTCCGAGACAGCACAGCTCAGGAACTCATCATCGCCATGCCCCCCAAGCCGTCGATGAAGGGAGCGAAGAAAGCGGCCAAGTCCCAGAAGAAGCGGAGCGGGGACAAGAAACGTCGCCAGAAGCGCAAGGAGTCCTACTCCAGCTACATCTACAAGGTGATGAAGCAGGTGCACCCCGACACCGGCATCAGCTCCAAGGCCATGTCCATCATGAATTCCTTCGTGAACGACATCTTCGAGCGCATCGCCGGGGAGTCCTCCCGCCTCGCCCAGTACAACAAACGCTCCACCATCTCCTCCCGCGAGATCCAGACCGCCGTCCGCCTCCTCCTCCCCGGGGAGCTGGCCAAGCACGCCGTCTCCGAGGGCACCAAGGCCGTCACTAAGTACACTTCCTCCAAATAAGGAGTGTACGCCCTCAACATCATCCCAACGGCCCTCTTTAGGGCCACCAAACTCAAATCAGAATCAAAAAGATCGTGAGAGTGAAAGAAATGCATGGGAAAAAGGTGAAGCAGCAAAATTGGAAAACGCATAAGTACATCAAAACGAAAAAGGCAAGTCGAAAAAATGCAGCTTTCAGACAGTTTGGATTTCGTGCAAGAAGATTGCGTAAAAATATATTTAAAACTCGAAAAATATACTGTCTCATTCTTTCCGTTTGGCGCATTGACTTTCGTGCAAAATATTTTAATTTTTTAGAACAGGAAATAAACGAAGCATGTCGAAGCTTCTATAACATCTAATGCAAATCATTTTATTTTCGAGCACAACCTTGTAAAGAACAGCTTGCGAAATTTCATCTGAATTTGCTTCTTAAATTTAGATATGTTGCATTGATTTTTCTTGCTGGAGAAGGGAAAACGAAAAACCACTTAATCTTTTTGCTAGTGTGGTGTCAATTTCTCAAATTTGCTTAAGTTGCTTTTACGCTTCATTGACAGTAGAGGTCTGGAATGCCAGACGTGGTCTAATCCTTGGGGCAGAAGGCCTTCTGGCGAGCGCACACAAGAGTTGTTTTGCGCCATTCAGGCGGGGAGGCACCCCCTGTCTACTTTTTGAATCTCAGACAGGCGGCCTGCCTAAGCTTTGGCGGGAAATGTCCTTGGCGCCCAAAACGGGGCGTGGCCTCGGTTACTGCGTGAGAGCGCAGGCAGGGGTACTGGATAAAAGGCCGTCTCTGAGCCCAGAAGGGCATGAATTGACTCCCCGAGGCCAGACTCCAAGTTCAAAACTCCAGCAGCAGCAATGGGCGGACGTGGCAAGGGCGGCAAAGGGCTGGGCAAGGGCGGCGCCAAGCGTCATCGCAAGGTCCTCCGCGACAACATCCAGGGCATCACCAAGCCCGCCATCCGCCGTCTGGCGCGTCGCGGCGGCGTGAAGCGCATCTCTGGCCTCATCTACGAGGAGACCCGCGGGGTGCTCAAGGTCTTCCTGGAGAACGTGATCCGGGACGCCGTGACCTACTGCGAGCACGCGAAGAGGAAGACCGTCACCGCCATGGACGTCGTCTACGCCCTCAAGCGACAGGGACGCACCCTCTACGGCTTCGGCGGCTAAACTCCATCCATCACCACCAACCTCACCAATTCATCATCCCAACGGCCCTCTTTAGGGCCACCAACTTTCAATCAGAGCGAAAGCATTTGGACGAATAGCTGCGATGAAAAAGAATGATAGAAAATATTCGGCAACAAAGCATAATGGTAAAAAAGGAAAAGAAATATTTTTACAATCCACAAACCGTTTTAATAAAAATAACACCCAAAAAAGACCCCAAAACAACCGAAAACCAGGCAAAAAAGCGTTTTTTGTAGCTTCAACTATTTCTTGATTTTCGCTTAGTTTTTACAAGGCAAATATAACAAATAACATAACTTTTTCCTTTTTTCTAAATGAGGATAGCATTCGATGAGGACAAGAATTAAACAATCGCATGCACGATAACTTTTACACCAAACCAAACATACTTTTTCGAATGCTCATTGAAATGTTTATTAGACATTAAAGCATTTTTAAAGATGACAAGCGACGGTGTAAACCGCACGTCTTAGTCAATAAAAAACTTTTTAAACTTTGACAACAATTTTAGCGTACATTAATTTTTGCAGAAATTACAAACTTGCAAATTTCACCGTTACCCAAAAATTAAGTAAAAAAGATATTGCAGTATTGAATTGAATTTTCTTGGTTTATGTTTGCATCTGTGAAAAATTTCTTCTGTTATGCTTGTGAAAATATTGTTCACCATTACAGATGCATGTTTCTAACGCTGGAAAAAAATGGCACCATTCAATGAATGTTACTTTTGAATGTGAAGAAAATAGAATGTCGGCTATTGTAAGCAGTGTAGGTATCAACGTGGGGGTGTTTTTGGCGGGAGCAGCGGGAGTGATCATTTGAATCTGCTCAACCGACACCCCGCCAGGCACGCGACCAATGAGAGGCCTCCATTTTCCCGCCCAGCCCTGCCCAGGGCCTATAAATACGCCCTCCCAACGCCATTATCCTCATGAGAAAGTAGCAGTTGCAGTCCTTCAGTCCAAGTTCCACTCCAGCTCCAAAGGATGGCTCGCACCAAGCAGACGGCTCGCAAGTCCACCGGCGGCAAGGCCCCACGCAAGCAGCTGGCCACCAAGGCCGCCCGCAAGTCCGCCCCCGCCACCGGCGGCGTCAAGAAGCCCCACCGCTACCGCCCCGGCACCGTCGCCCTCCGCGAGATCCGCCGCTACCAGAAGTCCACCGAGCTCCTCATCCGCAAGCTTCCCTTCCAGCGCCTCGTCCGCGAGATCGCCCAGGACTTCAAGACCGACCTGCGCTTCCAGTCCTCGGCCGTGATGGCGCTGCAGGAGGCCAGTGAGGCGTATCTGGTGGGTCTGTTCGAGGACACCAACCTGTGCGCCATCCACGCCAAGCGGGTGACCATCATGCCCAAGGACATCCAGCTCGCCCGACGCATCCGCGGAGAGCGCGCCTAGGTCAACAACACTTCCATCAATTCTCATCATCCCAACGGCCCTCTTTAGGGCCACCAACTCTCGATCAGAACCAAAGCTCGCAGTTGGAAGCAGTATAAGATAGAAATCAATAATTATGTAAGATGAACGTTCGAAAACGTGAACGTGCGTGTTCATCTATAGACATTTCGGAACATATTGTCAAAGCAATAATATTGCTAGCTTAACTAGGAAGAGAGATTGCCCAATTGACACATCTGTTGTTCACCTGTTGTTCACCTGTTGTTCGGTTGAAACGTTTCTTTCATTTCCAGTTGTTCATTTGGTCAAACAATTTTCTTTTATTGTAATTTGTCCAGCATTGTTCAGCATTGTTCAGTGTTTCTTCATTGCTAAAGAAAATCCCCATACTTAATTGTCAGCTAGAGGAAATAAATTATGGCGCACGAGGGGATTCAGGTAACAAAGTTCACAACAAACTGAGCTCAAAAGCCGGCGAGCATTGACCACCACACTACAAGCAAAGATGGTAGACTAAGAACCGCGTATGTCAAGTAAAATATTAGGAAGGGACTCATTGTATCTTTGAGACTTCGAACTTAGTCTGCTCCTCTTCCTCTTCTGAATCCACCAAGGCAGGCAGAGCTTTGTCCGCCAGGCTACTCGGAATATTCTCCTCCACCCATTTCAAATCCTCCTGCAAATCATTCTCTTTATCGCTTCGCACTGCTGCCAATTTCGCTTTCTCCAGAGAACGTTTCGTGGGTAAAAGAAGTAAGATGAACGAAGTTGGTGAACCTCAAGTGTGTTTTCCTTCTGATTCTGGCCACGCTTGGCGGCCTTGGTGGTGGACTCAATGCCGCGCATCTTCAACGCCTCTCGCGTCTCGAAGGCCTGATCGCTGAAGATTGTGTCTTCTGCAACATTCTCTCTTCCTTTCCCTTCCAACAGATTGTCAGCAAGAGGAGGAAACCGTCGTCTTCGTCGTCGGAGGCGTCGAGGAGCGGGGTGAAAGCGTAGCGCTGATTGTTGTTCGTGGGTCGCCAGAGGATCATGATGACGAGGAGGATGAAGCTGAACAGGATGTGCCAGAAGGCCGTGTCCACCCAAAGCTCCGTCCAGTCCTAGCACCCTTATGCTCATCAGAAGAGCCATCAGAAGCGTCTGGAAGCTACCTTGAGGCAAGCAGGAAAGGTGTGCATGTAGAGGCTCCAGGACATGTAGATCACGGAGGCTATCACGGCAAAGATGAGTGTGTTTGTGAAGTGACGGTACAGATTCAGCTTCACCTAGAGTTTGAAAGGTTGCTTTTAACAGTGGTGGGTGCCAAAGCAAAGTGAATGGAAATGAGGTTTGGAGTAATGAATGAGGAACCTCATTGCGGCGAAGTCTAAGAGCCCTGGTGGTGGCGAGGAGGGCGGAGAAGATCCACCAGAAGATGCCCACCTCCAGCAACGTCAGCGGCAGACCCGCCAGCTGCTTCTGCTTCTTATCCTCCGCGTGCTTCTGAAACAGAAGAGATAGGCTAAGGTGACATTTGAAGAGAGGGAGAGTTGACCTTGGAGACTCGGTTGAGGGCCTCGACAGCAGACAGAAGGAAGTAGACGGTGCCAACTCCGAGAACTCGATGGAGTGTCTGGCCCAGCCTTGGACGCACCACACCGAAGCCCACGCTCACGATGATGATCAGCATCCGCGCCAGTGTTCGTTTCAGGCAGGACACGATCTCCGCTGTCTGCCATTTCACTTCCTCATCTCCCCTCCTCCCTTTCGGCCAGGGAAGAATGTCAACTTGGATGGCGCCGAGGACGGAGGAGCCGGTGCTGTTCAGCGTTTGGTACTCGGCGTAGAAGAGAGCCTTTTCCAGCATGCCTAGCATTATCACTGCGAAGATCCAGAATTGGATGCGCAGCAGCTCCTTTAGTTTTCATCGTCTTGAAGATTAGAATGGGCTAAGAGAGAAGATCAAATTGAACCTTCCACTGAAGACAGGAAACTAAGAGCCAGGCGAGAGCGAAGCAGGCATACACCCCGCACATGACCCCGTAGAAGGGTAGGAGTGGCCAGTCGATGGCAGACAGATACCCTTTTGAAGACTTCCACTCCACCTCAATCCAATCATCCTCCCCTCTTGTCAAGTCCTGAAAGAGAAAACATACCTTGGTGGTGATGTTGTGGAGGTCGTAGTCTGTCTTGCTGGTCACGTTCAGCTCCAGTAGAACGAGGTAGATAGCATCCGCTGGCACCGTGAGCGGAGATGTGCCGTTGCTGAGCGGCGTTTGTTGCACCGCCCGTTTCCTCCGCTGCTTCAAAGGCCTCCATTGCCTCCTCTTCTCCTCCAAGATTGAAGCTTGAACCTTGACAGCGGACTCCCCGCCGTAGATGGAGTGGATGGCCATGCTGGCGCCGGCGTTCTGGATGAAGTAGGTCCCGTCCTGGCAGTTCTTCTTGTGCTGCGCCGATTTGTAGTAGTAGACTAGGACCCAATATCTTGGTTGAAGAGAAGAGGAGAGGATGGTGGAAAGAGCCAACGCTTTTTATAGTCGCCGGCAGCGAAGGGTACAAAGACCTTGCCGCTGGGGTCAGGATCGTTGAAGTAGTAGCGCAGGAGTTCAGGGTTGCTTTGCCCGATGACCTCGTAGAACTCCTGGCAATGGCTGGGATTGAGAGGGGTGAAATGAGGGGGAAAGATGAGGACCTTGTCGCAGGGTGAAGATCGGATGACCATCTGAACGGTGTAGTCGAAGGCAACGTCAGCGTCGCAGTGCAGAGATACGGCCACCTGGCTCTTCTTCATGCTGCTGTGAATGAAGGCCGCGATGTACTGCTGCCCTGCTCGCACCTAAACGTCCATTCATTCCGCCTTCAGCTCAAATCCATAAATCTCTAGCAAAGCAAGCTTGTCTCGATTAGTTGGCAACAAATGGCTAGCGTCTTTCCAGAGCTGTTCCGAACCTGAATATCCTGACTGGTGATGCCGGCTTCGAGATGACCGCCGATGGCCTCCACCCCCAGGCCCACGCTGGCGACCAGGAAGCAGACACAGAGCAGCATCATCTACACCCTCCTCTCCTCTCTGCCCACTGCTCTACACCTGCCAGGTCCGCAGCATTGCAGGAGCTGGAACGTGGAGAGGTGGGTGAATTGGAGCTGCTAAGGGGAGCTGGGGAAGATTAGGCCGGCTTAGGCTGCCAACGCAGCTCTTTCATCCAAGAGGCACGGCACCCGGCTAGCAGCACATGTGGCAGCTACCATCCGCGTCGCGCTACCCCGATACCAGATCATTTCCCACGCGCCTCAAGACCTCCGCTCCTTCAAGCAAGCCAGTGCTCCCAGTGCGCTCTCTGAAATGATGCAAAGCTTCTGAAGCTTAGAAATGGAAGACATTGCAAAAAGTAATAGTTTGGTGAAATTGAAGACAGCAATAGGCGAGAAGCAAGGATGACTTTGGTGTGCGGACGTCTGATTGCCCGAGCTTCCACCTCCCTGCTCTGCCGCAGCAGTTCCAGGTTCCTTTTCTCATCCCCATCCAAGCCCCCCTCAACCAACCACTTCTCTCCCAGAGCCTACTCAGCAGCAGCAGCAGCTGCTGTGGCAGAAGCAAGCGAGGACTTCGTGACGCCGGTGCCGGGCCCCAAGGCGGGGAAGTCCCCGGACAGCCTCAGCCCCGCCGTCGCTGCTCTCGTAGACCAGATCGCCGCCTTGAACCTTGCCCAGGTTCCCTATCCAAGTCTACATGCCCCATTCGCACTCTTATTCTCCGTTCTAAGGTGGTGGAGTTGAACGAAGCGCTGCGAGAGCGTCTGGGTCTGCCGGACGTTTCGGCGATGCCCATGGGCGCCATGCCCGTCATGCCTGCAGCCGCAGCCGCAGCCACTCCTGTCAGATCTCAGACTTCCTTTGATTTGGAGGAGAGGATTGATGATATAGGCAGAGGCGGAGCCGCAGGGTAAACAGACCTCCTTCAAGGTCATGCTCAAAGGCTTCGACGACGGCAAGAAGATTGCACTCATCAAGGAGATCCGAGGGGCAGTGGAGGGCATGAACCTCGTACAGGTGGCTTTCTGTGTTACTTGCTTCTGTGTTTTGAGGAAAGTGGTAGAATGGATTGTAGGCAAAGAAGTTCGTGGAGTCGGTACCACAGGCCGTGGTTGAGGATGTGGGGAAGGACGAGGCAGAAAAGATCAAGGCATCTTTGGAAGCTGTAGGCGGCTCCTGTGAAATTCTATAATCACTGCCTGATAGCCATATATCGTTCTTTATATGTTGTCTTTGCATTTTTCTCTTGCAAACAAAGTCAAGGACAATAGTGGAGAAAATAACAAATAGATAGGGCAGTGAAATGTTCGAAAGCAAACTTCAGCAAAGAACAATAAGTGATAATGATATGATGCCAGCTAAGTATGACGCCGGCTACGGGCCATTGTTGGCTGGGCCAGCGAAGTCTGAGTGTTCTATTCTTCGCCAATAACCGTCTCATTTTGAACGAGCTCAGCCGAAAAGCCCAGTCATTCCGTTCACCCATACATGATGCTATACTTATCCGCTTTTGCTTCTCTTCTCATGATAAGTGATTCAATATTTTATGAAAATAGCTTGGACGGGAAGAACATTGCAGCAGTTTCTGGCGTCAGATCTGATGAGGACTGCGAGTATGACATCCTTTTGGCTGGGATGCCTAATGAGGAGCCATTGGCTATAGAAAATGTGATTTTCTTGGGTGCTGTAGCGAAAATAAATCTATGAAAAAGTGAAGGTGATGGTGGACTGGGAGGACGAGATGGATCACAGCTGCGCACAAAACTGCAATTTGAACGCTGAGTGCAGGGTCGCAGTACGACTGGGCATCAAATGCCTACTCTATCCAAAGTCTCCTTTTCTTCTCCATTTTTCTATGAGACGAGTACCTGATCCTAAAGCGATGCGGAAATGATGGGAATGGAGTGGGACGCCGCAGGACCCGCCGTGTGGATGGCCCAGATCCAGTGTGGACAGAAACTACGTCAGGAGCTCATCCGACAAGGTCCAATGCAAGCACAGGAAGAGAAGGACGAGAACTTGTGGCTAATGGCAGCAAAGGAATGGGATTGCTCGGAGTCAGAGGTAGAGTTGGGCAGAATGCCGGTGGTGTCTGGTAACTGGCCGCAGGGCTACGCCGTGGTAGAACTGCCTCGGGAAGAGCCGGCTCGCCTAGACTACATCTGCGCCGCCCTCTGCTTCCAGGTTGCGTCTCCCAGAACAGCTAGCCTCGGCAAGGAAGCTGATTTGCAGAGCCAGCGATGTCAGTCGGCCTTCAGAAGAGCTTTCAAGTGCGAGTTGTTCAGAGAAAGCTTTGAGCTAACGGTCAGCAACGCCGCAAGCTCCTACATCCGCAACCCCCACTGCTCACGCACTCCTGATCTGAGCAAACGTGAGCGATAGGCAAGGCTGGTAGAGATGTGTGAGTGGATGATAGGACAGGCTCCGACTGCAACTCAGGGGAATATGCCTGCTATGACGACAGCGGATGTGTGGCAGAGTCCGAATTTTGTGACGGCACGGAGCAATGTGCTGATGGCAGCGATGAACTGGACTGCTTTCTTGGAGGGTTGACTGAGGAGGATGGCTAGTGCCTTTTTCATTCAGTAATACTACCATTTTTCATTTCAATTCAATCATTTCTTTGCGTCAATCACCGCCAAAGCAACTTACGATATTTATGGATAAGTTCCGATTTTATGACGACTATGATTTCTTTTTTTTACACCTTAACTGCAAAAGCTAAGTCATCATCTTATTCTTTGATTCAGTCATATCACATTTGATGCCTGATGCATAAACTGAGTGACACGTTTTTAGGCGGTAATTGCAAGGCAAACGAGTTTCAATGCCAGAATGGGATGTGCATAGAGAAAGGCTGGATTTGCGATGGTCTGGAGGACTGCGACTTTGGGGAGGACGAGGCCAATTGCCCTGGCCACAGTCCCAGCACTACAATCACTGCCCCGCCTCAGACCACTCCTGCACCCAGCCCCGTCTGCAACCTCGTCGGTGGCTGTCAGTGCAAGGCGACGGTCTGGAGGACTGCGACTTTGGGGAGGACGAGGCCAATTGCCCTGGCCACAGTCCCAGCACTACAATCACTGCCCCGCCTCAGACCACTCCTGCACCCAGCCCCGTCTGCAACCTCGTCGGTGGCTGTCAGTGCAAGGCGACGGTCTGGAGGACTGCGACTTTGGGGAGGACGAGGCCAATTGCCCTGGCCACAGTCCCAGCACTACAATCACTGCCCCGCCTCAGACCACTCCTGCACCCAGCCCCGTCTGCAACCTCGTCGGTGGCTGTCAGTGCAAGGCGACGGTCTGGAGGACTGCGACTTTGGGGAGGACGAGGCCAATTGCCCTGGCCACAGTCCCAGCACTACAATCACTGCCCCGCCTCAGACCACTCCTGCACCCAGCCCCGTCTGCAACCTCGTCGGTGGCTGTCAGTGCAAGGCGACGGTCTGGAGGACTGCGACTTTGGGGAGGACGAGGCCAATTGCCCTGGCCACAGTCCCAGCACTACAATCACTGCCCCGCCTCAGACCACTCCTGCACCCAGCCCCGTCTGCAACCTCGTCGGTGGCTGTCAGTGCAAGGCGAAACCGAAGATTTCGCTCAGTCGTATCGTCGGCGGTGAGCTCTCCCAGGCCAACGGATGGCCATGGCTACTCCAGCTGCAATGTTGGTCTGGGTCTAGCCATTGTAAACGAAGGAGGCTGAGGTTGCAGGGCACAATAAAAGTTGGCACCACCAATGCGGTGCCAGTTTGCTGCGGCTGGTGGACGGGGTGGAAGAGAGCGACATTGCCATTACTGCCCTCCACTGCATGGTCAGCCAGAACCCCAAAGGCTTTCGCATCATCGCCGGTCAGTTCAGGTGCCCTTATTGCTCCTATCCCTTCAACCTCTGGCCTCTACTCTTCCAGCATCAACAAAACGGAGGCCACGGAGCAAGTTCGCAGCATCACAGCCGTTCGTACCCTTCCCTGGCTGACGGGGGCAGGAAGACCGAAGACAGACGAAGACTGTCTTGGCAAAGGCGACTTTCTAATGCTTAAATTGGACAAGTGAGTTGTCTTTCACCGATGGATTATTCGAGTAGCTGACCTTGATATGAAGACCGATCAAATTTGTGCCCAGCGCCCAACCAATCTGCATTCCACCGGAGGAGCATGGCCAACTGTCTGAGGGTACCAAATTATTCGTCACGGGCTGGGGCCGATTGTCCACGTACGGACGCTTTCCGGACAAACCTAGAGAAGTATGAGAGCGATTGAGCAGAGACAGAAAGAAGGAGTGCGGAGTTGGAGGTGATGGTGCCCCTGAGGGCTGTCCTAATATTACTAATCCCATGGGACAGGACAATCAAAATTGGGTCCAGTCCTAATAATACTTAAATCCCATGGGATCCCCTTGGGATTGTCCCATCCGCAGGGGACAGGATTTGGTGGGTCCACTCCTAATATTACTTATTTTCTCTGTCCCCTGTCCCACGCCACAGACACCCTCCACTCCTAATATTACTTAAATTCCATGGGATATCCCCTGATTTTCGTGGGACAACCACAGACAGGGTGGGGGGTGTCTGTGAATGAGGGACAGAATGGAAAAAGATGGAAATTGGTCTAGTTCTCATTGAGAATTTGATTTACAACTAATTTTGTTGAGTTTAGAAAGAGTTATGGCAACGTATTTCCAATATTTGTAGGGTTGTTGTTCAGTATTTTTTTTCGACTGATCCCTTGTCCTGTCCCTTGTCCCTTGTTCCAAGCTAGTCCTTAGGTCCACTCCTATTTTTTGTCTTCTGATCCCATGGGATAACAGCATTAATATTAGGGCTGAAAAAGCAATCCTATCCCCAAAAGAAGGGACGGGATCCCTTAATATTAGGACAGCCCTCTGGTGTCGGAAGATGAATGCCGTAAGTTTGCGATGTCGTTCAAGGGCTACAATGCGAGCGCCGAGTTCTGTGCCGGCTTTGCAGCTGGTGAAAAGGACGCCTGCAAGGCAGCCTTCATCCCCTTTCTCTCCCCCATTCATTCTTGGCAGCTTGAAGAGCGATTCTGGCGGTCCTGCTACCTACCAACATTCCGATGGCAGGTGGTATTTAGGTATTCAATTTAGTTTGTTTTTGAGCTTATTTCGAATTTCCTCATCCTTCAGCTGGCATGGTGTCCTGGGGCCATCAATGTGGCAACGCAGGCAGCCCGGGCTACTACACACGAGTCTGCTCTTCCAGTGCTGTGGACATTTGTTGAAGCCCATTTAGTTTTAGGTTCCTGCCTACCGCTCCTATGTGAAGAAATTTACATGCGAGCTGTCTGACCTCAAGACTAAAATCATCGGTTGCTAAATTTATCAATGGACTGTCGGAAAATAAATATGATATTATGAATTACCATACTTCATCAGAGGCAGTTGCATCAGCAGCATTGACAGTAAATTAATTATTCGTCAACTGTGTTTCATTTAAAAGAGAGGTTGTCTGTAATGGTCGAAACAATTGTTTTAATCATATTTTTGAAAGTTGTGTTCAAGTAATGTGTTATTTAGTGAGATACTTAGCGCAGAAAACCGTTTTCCAAGAGCAATCAAATGTCGCATCTGGTATCAGAGGTCAATCTAAAATAAACTTGTCCGAAAAAAGATAAATGGACAGGGTGCATAAGAAAGGAGGAATAAATAATAATGATCGTCACAGTCGAAAATAGGCCTGGAACGATGTGTTATTGTGCTAGACTGTTCGTATGGATGGACAAATAATAGGGCACTTTCGATGGTATTTTCAAGACGGTAATCAGAAGTAGTAAAATTATGTGCCATTTCTAATCGCAAAATCAAATGGTGAGGCAGAACAAGAAGCGGGGCTCGTTAGGAGATGTAAAATGAAAGCTGGGCCTGGGGGGAGAAAAGCCTTCGTCAAAACAGCGCTGCAGACGAAGGCTAGGCTGACGGCGAAGGAAGTCGGAGAGCCAGCGTTCCTTTGCCTCAGTCTCCTCCATGGGATCCGGCTCCCCCTCCCCCTCCAGGATACCCCGCAGGTTTTGTGCTTCCCAGCAGAAGCTGCGCTCGGCTGCCAGACAGGCCAGGAGGACGGCCTCCACGTCCCGGACCCAGCACGCATTCTCCGACTCGTACTTGGCCAGCGCTGAGGCCCACTGCAGCATCTCCAGCAGGAAGACTCGCTCTGTGTTCCCGGAATTACCGTCCAGAATACCTGCGAAATTAAGAGGCGGTTTTTGAGAGGAGCACGAATGGGAGACCCATGGTTTTTTGACCCCCCTTTTTTATGATGGGAATCAAAAATACAATATATGGGAAGTAAAATTCATAAATACACTTGGGGTCGAAACTCAATATCCAGGTCAGGACAGCTCTGCCAAGTTAGAGGTCTAAAAATAGGAGTTTTTGGCGATTTTTCTCATAAAACTGTAATTTCAGACTCATTTATTTCCCAAAAGTTCTCAAGCTGGGTATGGATCGATTTGTCTACATTAGCTGCACACACCTGTGCCAATAGTTTTTAGATTTTTTACCTAAAATTATCATATTTCATCTAAAAACCTAATCAATGCCATAAAATGACATTTTGACGATTCACGGAAAAGTGAATTTTTCTCAAAATTTTTGGTTTAAAATCTGGTTTTTGACTTCGCCATCGTATTTTTTGCAAAATTCTGGTCCAGAAAATGTGTTCAAACTAGCCATTTAGGGGTGAGCCAAAAGAGATATAGAGCCAAACATAACGAGAACCAGAAATATGCCCTATGTTATAGCATAGGGCAATTTAGCTGATGTAAAATTTTGATGCTAAAAAACTTCCTACTCTTCAGGAAGACAATACTGCTCCATTTCCTTTTGTAAGCTTTTCACCTTAAGCCTTAGGCAGGTATTTAGCAAAAAAATGTCTGGGTTTAAGTTTATATACATGAAAAATCATTCATAGTATGCGGACAGGTCGAGAATTCGCCCTATGTTATAACATGGGACAAAATTGACTAAAAAATTTTTGGTCCCAAATTTTGATTTCAATGGCCTAAATCGATGCTCTGGCCTCAAATACACCCAATTGTATCATTGTAATGCCCAATTTGAATAATGGGTGAAATTTATGCCTTTCAACTATTTCGTTCAAATTGGGCTCAAATGACAAAAATCTCGAAGTAATCAGATTTAAAAATATTTCGAAATTGGGCATAAAATAGATATATTTGGGTGTATTTGAGGCCAGAGCATCGATTTAGGCCATTGAAATCAAAATTCGGGACCAAAAATTTTTTAGTCAATTTTGTCCCATGTTATAACATAGGTCGAATTCTCGACCTGTCCGCATACTATGAATGATTTTTCATGTATATAAACTTAAACCCAGACATTTTTTTTGCTAAATACCTGCCTAAGGCTTAAGGTGAAAAGCTTACAAAAGGAAATGGAGCAGTATTGTCTTCCTGAAGAGTAGGAAGTTTTTTAGCATCAAAATTTTACATCAGCTAAATTGCCCTATGCTATAACATAGGGCATATTTCTGGTTCTCGTTATGTTTGGCTCTATATCTCTTTTGGCTCACCCCTAAATGGCTAGTTTGAACACATTTTCTGGACCAGAATTTTGCAAAAAATACGATGGCGAAGTCAAAAACCAGATTTTAAACCAAAAATTTTGAGAAAAATTCACTTTTCCGTGAATCGTCAAAATGTCATTTTATGGCATTGATTAGGTTTTTAGATGAAATATGATAATTTTAGGTAAAAAATCTAAAAACTATTGGCACAGGTGTGTGCAGCTAATGTAGACAAGTCGATCCATACCCAGCTTGAGAACTTTTGGGAAATAAATGAGTCTGAAATTGCAGTCTTATGAGAAAAATCGCCAAAAACTCCTATTTTTAGACCTCTAACTTGGCAGAGCTGTCCTGACCTGGATATTGAGTTTCGACCCCAAGTGTATTTATGAATTTTACTTCCCATATATTGTATTTTTGATTCCCATCATAAAAAAGGGGGGTCAAAAAACCATGGGTCTCGGCCCTTGGGCCATTCGTGCTCTTCTCACAAAACGCCTCTTAAATTCTTTAGTAACAGAGGATGACGGCAATTTTTGAATGAATTCAAAAAGGGGAAGTGAATCTTTTTGGCCTTAAGAGGCGGAATTTGATAAGCTCAAAATGTAGGATTCCAGATTTGAAAAATGAAGTTTCTCCGAAGCCAAATATTTTGTGCCACAATCCAAGGTAATTTAGTTCTCATCTCTGTGCCCCGGCCGTTTCGCGAAAAAGAATTTGTTGACTAGCTACAAGCACTTTAGTAACATGCACTTTTTTGACCTTTGAAAACAGCAATTTCAGTTTTTTGAAAATTTTGTTAAAGAAATTTTCAATAAGTGTGGACTATTGTACATCATTCGAAAGGTAATTTGAACACAAATAAGATGGTATACTTCAATATTTGTATAAATTGTTCTGAAAAACGAAATTTTAAAAATTTGAAAATTTCGGTTTTTCAATTTTGGCACAAAAAAACTGATAGCTCAAATTTGTGTGAATTTGCCAAAGGAACATTCTAGCTCACATTAAAATTCAGATTCTTGCGGTCATTTTGGTATCTAACACGCCTGGTTTCGCTTTGTTCGCATGGATACTTTTTTCGAATGAAAATTTGGAGTCATGATTTGGCCCTATGTTAAAGCATAGGCGAAATTTCCTGAAAAAATTTTTTGTCTCCGATTTCCTTTTTTACTGCCTAAATATCTTCTTTAGGGTCTAATAAACCCTACTGCCACATTGGTTTCTTTTGTTTTAGTTCAAAATAGGTCAATCCTGAATCAACTATTTCCTATGCTTAAGCATAGGCGATAGTTGGCTGCTCTCCCATTTTAAATGTTTCTGGGTCATAACTCAACTAAATATCCAACAATTTCAACAAACTTTTTTTTTTCACAGAAAGCCCAGAAACCTTTTGCTTTAACTGAGACCAGCTACAGCTATTAATAATGAACAGAGGTTTCATGGCACTGAATTATGCTACCTAAAGATGTTTGTAGGCTAATAGGTGTGTGCTAAGATAATTAAGTGCAGTGCAACCTGTGTACAGTTTACACACCATATTTTGGGGCCATAATAATGAAAAACCATTTGGGCTTTCTGTGAAAAAAAAGTTTGTTGAAATTGGTGGATATTTAGTTGAGTTATGTCCCAAAAACTTCTAAAATAGGAGAGCAGCCTACTATCGCCTATGCTTAAGACAGCCTTTTTGAGAGGTGTGAGAATTTTTGGAAGGCTGGGCACAAAAATTTTTGACCCCCCATTTTTATGATTGGATCTGATAAAGGGATTATTTTTATACTATGTCCTAGAATGGGAGCGTTCAAAATGTCTCCGTTGGCTCACAATCGCTAATTGATTGAAGGTAAGTCAGCGCAGTAGGTCAAATTTGTGATTTTCAGACCCGCGACACAAAAATGGCACTAGCGAACTCAAAACTCAATGAAATCCGTAAATTCCAACTGTATGGCAACCCTATAGATCTAAGGTGTTAAGTGACACCTTTTAACCACAGATTTTTCAAAAGTTTTTAAATGCTAAATCTGATCCAAAATGAAAATCACGAAATATCAAATTTTCATTTTTTTCAAAATTGCTGATTTTCTGTGCCATAACTACTTAGGCCAGCCTCAAAACTAGCATTTTTGAATTTCTCGTGAAATTTTAGTTTAGAAAATGTCTCCTCTACTCCGATAAACTGCTGGCCTATTATGACTTCGCTCCAATTTATGTGCCCAACTTTAGATATGCCCTATGTTATAACATAGGGCACTTTAGGTAAGGCAAAATTTTTGCACCAAAAAACTTCCTGCTCCTCAGGAAAACAATATTACTCAATTTCCTCTTGTGAGCTAACTACCTTAAGCCTTACGCAGGTATTAAGCAAGAAAAATTGCTGGGTTTCAGTTTAAATTTATAAAAAATTATCCAAAGCATGAGGGCAGGTCAAGAATTAGCCCTATGCTATAACATAGGGCGAAATTGACGAAAAAATTTTGGGTCTTGAATTTTGATTCCAATGGCCTAAATCGATCCTCTAGCCTCAAATACACCCAAAAATATCATTTTTGTGCTTAAATTTTAAGTATTTGGAAATTTGACTTTTTCAAGATATTTGGCCAAATTTGTCCCAAGCTAAGGAAAAACTCAAAATTATGAGATTTTGAAATAATCTAAATTTAAGCACAAAAATGATATTTTTGGGTGTATTTGAGGCTAGAGGATCGATTTAGGCCATTGGAATCAAAATTCAAGACCCAAAATTTTTTCGTCAATTTCGCCCTATGTTATAGCATAGGGCTAATTCTTGACCTGCCCTCATGCTTTGGATAATTTTTTATAAATTTAAACTGAAACCCAGCAATTTTTCTTGCTTAATACCTGCGTAAGGCTTAAGGTAGTTAGCTCACAAGAGGAAATTGAGTAATATTGTTTTCCTGAGGAGCAGGAAGTTTTTTGGTGCAAAAATTTTGCCTTACCTAAAGTGCCCTATGTTATAACATAGGGCATATCTAAAGTTGGGCACATAAATTGGAGCGAAGTCATAATAGGCCAGCAGTTTATCGGAGTAGAGGAGACATTTTCTAAACTAAAATTTCACGAGAAATTCAAAAATGCTAGTTTTGAGGCTGGCCTAAGTAGTTATGGCACAGAAAATCAGCAATTTTGAAAAAAATGAAAATTTGATATTTCATGATTTTCATTTTGGATCAGATTTAGCATTTAAAAAGTTTTGAAAAATATGTGGTTAAAAGGTGTCACTTAACACCTTAGATCTATAGGGTTGCCATACAGTTGGAATTTACGGATTTCATTGACTTTTGAGTTCTCTAGTGCCATTTTTGTGTCGCGGGTCTGAAAATCACAAATTTGAGCTATTGCGCCGACCTACCTTCAATCAATTAGCGATTGTGAGCCAACGGAGGCATTTTGAACGCTCCCATTCTAGGACATAGTATAAAATTAACGCCTTTTTCAGATCCAATCATAAAAATGGGGGGTCAAAAATTTTTGTGCCACCGTT
>JASANA010007182.1:0-10070 GCA_030248095.1 Ptycholaimellus sp. GST1_10
TCTGACCACATATTTGGTGTTTATTTTATTCGTAAAGAAGAAATAAAATAGTAGAAAGTTTGGCAGAGAAGAAGAGCACCAGGAAGCAGGAGGAATTTGTACAAGGCTGAGCGATGCTGGCAGGCCGCCTGAACTGATTGAGGCCCCCACTTCTGCCCTAGTTGATCACACTTTTGAACATGAGTCCAGCTAAGGAACACTGGCCAGGCGACTAGCGAAGAGAAGTTGGCTGCAAGGCACTGGAGGAGGTTTAGAAGTCTTTTATGCCCTATGCGAAACGAATCACTCAGACACCACTCTTTTTCACCGCCCCTCTTCATTCCAGATATACTGCCTGTAAATAGGCACCGTTTATTTCAGGGAGTGGAAATAAGTGGCGAAACATTTCTAGCTGTGCCACTTTCGAGTTGAGGCAGCGACCGTCGAATTTCCAATGACAGCGCTTGTGGCAGACCAGACGACAGTCTAGCAACATTATTCTCTTCTGACCAAATGGCCAACCAAAGGTGGCCAAACCTCTGCACTGGTAGCCTTGCCTGCCGAAGCTGCGAGGTATGGTTCGCATGCAGTGGTTGCACCGGGTTCCGCTGAAACGGGCCATCATTCTGAGCGCTTTTCAGCTAAAATGGCTGAAAGATGAGAACGCAGGTATGTGAACGGCCACAAAGGTGTGCTCGTTGAAGATGTGCAGCTTGATGCCCTTTCGCATGATCTTCTTGGCCCGGGCATTCCGCAGCATTCCGGGTGGGATCAAATAGTACCTGAAAAGGCTGATCGCATCAGCATCGATTTCTGCTAAATTGAATTTCGTGCAGAAAGGGTCCCGGAGTATAGTGAAGTCAGGAAGCTGAACTAAAAGAGTCAAAATAGACAGAGAAGACTAGGCAGACGTGTTTGTGCTGCTTTGTGCTCCATTTTCAGTGGCAACTTACTGCATGGGGCTGGCACGCTGGGTGACGCTTGAAACTAGGGCGCTACAAGCTCCCATTTACCACCGAATGAATTGCAAAAGACTTCGGCAGTCAGAGCTGACAGGCTCCCATGCCATCCTGATCTGAAAGAGGAGGGAATGGAAAAATGAAGTTGGGAGACCTTTTGACAGAGTTGGCGACGACCTCGACAACCAGCGTGGACTGCTCGTAGACACTTTCTGCACTCCCACCGCGCAGTGTAGAGCCGCCTACCGTGGCACCTGGTTCACTGCGTCCGGCCCTTGTCGCGCCTAGCAACGGATCAGCCAGCTTCAACTTAGTTCACCAGAAATCTAGCAAAGGCGAAGAATTCGCAATAAAGCTCTTAGCTGCTATTTGTGCAGTTACTGAAACATCAAACATCCAATTTTTCAATCAGCCATCAAAAAGCCTGTCCTGATGAGGAGTAGTCTTCAAAGAGTAAGACTATGTCTTTGACGATTATTCGCCCACCTTCTGCTCGTTAAAGCTTTATGCGTTAATTAACAAATGCCGCATGAAAATATTACATAACTAATCGAAATCGGCAATTTAGAAAACGTGTGAAACATCAGCAATTTAGCCTTCCCCCCTTCCAAGGCCTTACCAAGACCCTCATCCATCGCTAGTTAGATGGCAGAAAAAGCGGTAAAAGGACTGTTGTCTCTGGAGTCCCGAGATGGCGGGCTGCTAATTGAGCGAGGCATAGTGGAGCCGGCCTTGCCCGAACTGCCTCCAGGGCTCAGGTGCTGTACGTAGGAGGCCGCATCGCCCTCCCCCTCCTCCCCGTCCAGCTCTCCGCCCCTGTAGGCCCCCGTCTCCAGACTCGCCGCCCTCTGACAATCCCCTCCTTCAGCCCCTCCATCAAGCCAGCAGCACGGGCTCGAACAGGCTTGGGGCGACTGCGGGAGCGCGTGCTGCCGATGCTCAGACGGCGCTTCATCTCCTCGAAGAACTCCCGCCCGCTGCGTCGGGAGCTGGAGCGGGCTGGAATTGGCGAAATCACTGTTCTCCGTAGTCTATCTAGGCCTGGCAGAGTGGGAGCAGGCAGAAGAGTGCGCCCAGAAGGTGTGCCCAAAGGTGTGCAGCTAAAAGCCAGCAGAACAAGTGTACAGATGCGTCTATCACATCACACCCAGCCAAAATATACTGATACCCAGGGTGCCGTGAAAGCTGTGGGCTGGAAGGCGAGGTATGCATAGCTTCTCTAGCCATTTCAAGGCTGGGGGAATAAAGCAGAAAGCTGACCGCCGTCCTTGAGCTGGCGCGCCTGCTTGGCCTCCTCCTTGTCCCGCCGACTCTGCCGCCCCGACTCCTTCTTCTGGAGCGTGGGCACCGCCAGCGTTTCCACCGTCTCCCCCTCTTGCGCTGGAAAAGAAGGGTTGGGGGAGGGGAGGGAGGAGGAGGAAATGGACCAGGGCTTCCGCCAGCCTCCCGCAAGGCTTCGTCGAACATCTGGTCGATCACCGCCGCCGCCTCCTCACCGGCCTTGACGGGCGCCGCATCTTTGCCCTAGGTTACAGACTCTTCTTTGCCTTTTAGGTTACAGGCTCTCCTACCTTTCTTATTCAAGACTTGTATAAAATTGCTTCCATTCTTAATGAATGAAACAGAGGAATTGAAAATTTGTATGGACAACAGAATGCCGGCCAATTGTGAAACAATCGAGCACTGGGCAGCCAAAACAGGTCGTGCAAAAAAGCCTCTTCAAGAGCCAAGCTCATCTGTTCACTAGGCGGGTGACTGGGTTAGCAAGCAGCTGAAGCAGAAACCTGAGCATGAAGCTGGACTCCAGCCTGCTGACTCTGGGCCTTCTTGGCCAGTCGCTTCTTCCGGGGCTTGAGGGGTGGTGGGGCAGACTGCTGGGGCAGGAGGCCGAGTGGGTAGAGCAAGAGGCCGGCGTCCAGGTCCGTCTCCAGGGGCACGGCGCTGTTGGAGGTGGCCGTGGGGAGACCGGCGGCCGCCGCCTCGCTCTCCGTCTGAAAGTACTGCGGACACGGGCACTCCAGGGGAGGCTGGATGGCTGATGGCTGGGGGTGCGGCTGGCAAGTGCAACTGAGAGGGTGCGGAAAGCGGACAGGAGACGCTAGGCGAATAGGGGCAGAGGGGGAAAGGGAGGCTGGGAGTACCTGGGAGACGGACTTGATGAGCAGACTCGTCGTCTTCGTGGCCGCTGCGGGTCCAGCATCTCAAACAATGCCAACTCATGAGAATAGATTTCAACTAGTTTCTCATCATATGGAGAATAGCATCAAATTGAAATGTTTTATGCATAGTTGAAACATCCGTTCAACGAGTAGCCAGATTCAATACTACCAGCCATTCTGTCACCTGGCTGTAGGGGCTTCTGGGATCGGGAGGCGGTCTGCGTGAGTCGGGCGCCGTCCGGTGTGGCCTCCGTCCGGGACTTGGAGGCGATGCCCAGCGACGGACCTCGCACGCTCTCCCGGAATGCAAACTCAACCCACACACAGCCTCTTCTTCACCCATCCACTCAGCCTCTCCCGCACCTGGGCAGTGAGGGAGCCGTGAACGGGGTCGTTGCGGTAGGGGCGGGACTGGAGCATGAGGGTGTGAACGAGAGCCTCTGCCCGCCGCAACTCCTCCACGCCCACGATGGCCAGGCCCAGGAAGTCCGCGCTGCGCTCTGGCAGGGGCTTGTCGTAGACCTGGGGGTTGTGTGGGGGTTGGGTGAGGGAGGGAGGGATGGGTTGTGGGAGAGAGACTTCGAGGAGGATCTCCTCGGACTCCTCGTTGAGCTGGAAGACGAAGGCCTCGTTCCAGACGGGGTTGGCGGAGGCGGCCACGGAGGTCGTGTGCTTTTGAGCAGGCTCGTCCATCTCCATCACCACGAATGGGTGGGAGACCGCTGGAAATAAGCTCTCAAACATGATCACTTATGATTATGATTATGAATAGCAGAACATAATGAAACCACATACTACCTACTACATATTGAAATTTACTGGTAAGCAAGAATATTTGTTGTAACTGTGAAACATCAACTAGTTGGCTAGAGCAGAGGTATCAATGCTTGATGTGCGCAGAAGCTAACAGCCGATGGGGCTTTCCAGTCGAGCGCCGTGCTGGACAGTGATGACCAGCTCATCGCCTTCGTGACGCACAAAGAGCTCCTCTGGACCCTGCCAAAACTCCAACCCTCGCATCTACAGCCACAAACTTCAGTTTAGCATCCAAAATCCAGGCTCTTCCGCAACTCCTCACATCCAGCCAATCGCTGAAGGAATAGGCCGGCCTAGGCTCACTGTCCTCACTCCAGAAGCCCGTCTCCGCATTGTCGTCGTAGTTGTGGATGTGGTGCATGACTGATGGGTGATGGGGGAGGGGATGGGGAGGTTGTGCGGTGGAGTCAATGGAGGTAGGAGGGTGGGTGTGGAGAGAGATCCTTACGGGGTAGTTGTTGAGACGCTTGAAGACCTCTTGAATGGGCGGTGCTGGCTGGTAGACGGGCTCTTCCGGCACCCGTTCTGACGAGTCACTCTGCGCAAGACTGCCTCACAATTACTCTCATTTACCCTCCTCACTTCATCGCCTTGACTTCGCCCAAAATGTTCGCAAATCGCAGAGCGCTTTCACTTTTTAATATTATAAGTGAACCCGATAATGAGATTAGTATCAACAATACCACATTATTGACAGTTGAACCCTGCAAGAGCGAAACTTCAAGCTTCGGATTAAATTAAAAGCACTATATATCTTGAATTAAGGCCGGAGAACTGTAATTTGTTGTAAATTCGTCCTCCTTAAAGAATAAGAGGCAAGAAATAGAGCGATTGGCCAACTGATAGCAATGGGAGAGGCGTGGGCAGGGAGGCTGAGCTGAGTCATGGCCCCTGCCAGACACTTGCGAAGCACCGACTCCACCGCGGCTGCACTCACCATCTCCGCATTGCTTCTCTGCAACCTCTCCCATTTCTAACTACATTTATATGCATCTACCCTACAAAAGGACAATCTACCCCTATTTCAGAACTACGGCTAAACAATATTGCCAAGATTCCAGCTTACATCCAACAACAATCCCGCGAAAATGAATATCCCTTGCTCCTGCCTCCTATTCTCAGTAGGAGGCGTCTACTAGCGGTGTAACAGGGGGATCGGTGGGTCGCAGATGCAGGGCATGGAGGCTGGGCTCCTCGTCGAAGGCAGCGGCAACAAATAGGCGGTCCGCAACGGCCGCCGCCCTCAGCTGAACACGCCCCGCCACCTCCTCCGCCTCTGCTTCGTAGTTGGTCACCGCCAGTCCGCTCTCCTTTCTGCCGGATGGCACCAGACTCAGCGCTGCCAGAAATGCTGGGTGCAAACCGCTGGGTGGAAACCAGGCGCAGGGCCACCAGCGGACAGCTCAGGTCCCCTTTCACTGTCTGAAGGAGAGGGGGAAGTTTGGGCTGGAAAGGAGGAGGAGAGGAGGCTACGAGTTGGTCGGAGTGATTGGGGACAGCCTGCAGGTTCTTGAGCTGAGGCGGACGGCTGCGTCCGGGCACCAGCTCCTCGAACACCACCTCCGTCCCCGTCTAATTCAAACCACTATCATCCATCGCCTTTATGACAGCTCCATCGTTTAGCAATCTACAGAAGCTGTCCTTGTGCAGCCAGGAAACATCAGGCTGCCAGGTAGAAGGTGTATGGGTGCCAACCGAAGCAGCGAGCTTGTTGGCGGCGTCGTTGAGAGCTCTGAGCCAGGCGGCGACAGGGTCTGGTGTGGTTGCCGGAGAGGCGGTGCTGAGGTGCTGGAGGACCTCCTTGGTCCAGGCCCAGTCCCCGTCCGCGGAGCCGCTCAGCTGGACCGTGGCCTTCGGGGACTGCCGTGGCGGCTTCTGCGGCGCCTCCTCCACCCTCACCTCCGGTGGGGAAGGAGGAGGAGTAGCGGTGGTGGGGCTGGGCAGGACTAGCTCGGCTGGCGGCTCTGCCTGTAGTTGGAGAGGCTGAAAGGGTTGAGAAGGGAAGGAGGAGAAGAGGAACCTGTTTGGGGGCTCGGTTGGGCTTCACGCTGGTCTCCAGGAACTTTTGCAGGAAGAAGAAGATGAAGGCGGCGATGCCCAGCCATGCCTGGGTTGGTTGCTGGGTATGAGTTTTATGAAATATAGTGTACAAAAGCTGGTCACCAATAAGATGGCATTAAGAGGGTCCATGGCTGCCTAGGAGGCTAGTGAAGCAATTGTTCGGATCGCAAGTCGTGGGAGTAGAGGTGCGTGCAGCTAGGAAGGCGTAGGCGAAGCGACGAAGGCGTGTTTGGAGTAGAAAGATGGAAAGGGCGGCATGGCGGCGCCTTTCCTAGTCAATAGATCAGCCTCTCTGATGCTTTGGCGCCGCCATAGACCCGGCTGGTGTAAAGAGCGCATTTTATGCCCTTCCGTTCAACACCTCGCGGCTTCTCAGCTTGTGGCAGAGACGAAAATATCAATGAGGATATCTCCATTGGCATTGAAAACTTGATGTATACGTATTTTCAACAGTTTTAGTTGAAGAGTCTTTGACCACGCCCGATTTCGCCTAGATAAATTGTACGTAAATGCAGATGCTTGAGGAAATTCTTGACCTATCTTAAATCAAATAGCATAAGCTTAAAAATCCGGCAAACCACACTTAGCATCACTGAGAGACGGAATATGAAAGGGATACGCTTGCACTTTTACGAGGAGTACGAAATAGGTGGCAGCATTTTACACGCGGAAGCGGAGCTTCGCATGGCGCCTATTGCAAGCTCAGCTGTCCATCCAACCTCTCAGCGCCCCAGCCTTTCCTGCCCCTAGTCGGTGCACAAATTACGCTTCAATCATCCTGTCAGCATCAATCCCTCTCCCAGAAGCCTTCACTACTAACCCCTCCCCATCTGCCTAGGCGAGATGTGTTGGGTGAAAACAAAGCCCCCGCGATTTGCAAAAAGCCCTTCCCCCTCCAACCCCCACCTGGTGATGCTTTCTTGCGGGCGGGAACAGATATCGGGTAATCCGAGGCCTCTCTACAGGGTGCGAACGGGAAGGAGCGAGTGGGTGAAGGTCGCCCCCCCCCACGAACTGCAGCGCCCGGGGGCTGCTGCCAGCTGAGGAGGGAAAGGGCGTGTTATGCACGCTTGTGTGTGTGTGTGTGTGTGTGGGAGAAGGTAAAGGGAGGGAGGGGGAGGTAGGGGGGGGCGAAGAGGTGCGGGGGGGGGACGGAGAGAAAGGCTGGGTGGAGGGATGGCAAGGGGGGAGGAAGGCTAAAGGCTTTCAACAATACACAGAAGCATCTTTACGCAGGGCGCCACACAGCCGTGCGCCAACGCCACCTACATCCCCCCTCACCTCTCCACCACCGCCCCCTCAGCCTCCCCCACCTCCTCATCCCCCTCTGCTACCTCAGAGTCCCTCCCCCCTCCCTAGCCGGAGGGGGAAAGGGGTGGTGTGTGCCGGATGAGCGGTGCTTTACGAAAGTGGCGCCGCTCCTGTTCCAGCTGCCAGGCTGAAGAAGCGAGTGCCTCCAGGGTAACGGGGGGTAGGAGAGGAGGGGGAGAGGCGAACCCCCTTGTCCGCCCAGGCCCTCTTAGCCCTAAGCCTACCGTAGGCCGCTCACAAGATGCGCATAGGGCCGGTCCCTTCCGCCTGCCTCAAGCAAGGGCCTCTCTGCCCCAAGGGCCAAGCTGCCTGCAGCCTAGCAGCATTCCTTCGCCTCTAAATCAATTGATCTCTGCCGGCCACCAAGGATGGCCGTCTCAGCCGCCGGCTTCAGCTCCTGCAACTGCATCGACCAGCTGCTGAAGCACATCGCAAAGTTGCGGCGGAAAGAGATTGCTATCGGTAGGGGGGCTTCCTTCCGTTTCATTTGCTGTGAGTGAGGAGGGGGAGGAATTGAAGATCCGGACGACTTCACGGTGCTGACGCCGACGGACAAGCACATCTGGGCCAAGCTCTTCGTGGAGTACTTCCTGAGCGACATCCACTGCAGCCTGCCGCAGTGCAGCGAGCATGCGGACGACATGCTCTGGTACGTCAAGCACCCACTCCTCGGCTTCTACATCGGGGCTAGGGTGAGTAAGACTGGCAGGAGGCCTGTTGGGGCTTTGGGGAAGGTGAATGAATGGGTTGAGCCGACGGGAGGCCTGCTGGATGTGCACAGACGGCAGTCCAAGAACAAGCCCTCGCCCGGGGAAGCATCCGTCAACTGGGAGGAAACTGTCTACCTCAATCTACTCTTGCAGCAGGTGAGCTGCTGGTTTACCCGCTGCGCTGATGTTTCGGTCAGAAATCATAATGGGTCAATGTATCATAGAATTAATTTAGTCGAGGATTTCCGGGAAATTTCTACACCACTGATAAATTTGTGGACCTGTCTTGTGGACACCATATCTTGTTTATTAGTTAGTTCAGTTGTATTCGGTTTTATGAGATAGGTTTTAGCTGGAGTACACGGTGACTTGCGCAGTGTGCACGAAGACAAGTCCACAGAACCTGCAGATCCTCCGCAAGAACTCCCAGGTTAGCTTTTGCCGTCCATCCAAGTAGCTGTGAAATGAAAACAACATGCAGCGAGTTTTTGCCTCACCGAGTCGAAGACGCATGGACAGCAAGGGCGAGGGAGAGGAGATCGCCTATCCCAGCATCTACTTCGCTATAGACAACTTTCAAGAGGTTCTATCCCTCCTATTGCTCCGAGGATGGGTGAGGCAGAAGAGTGTGGTCGTTGCAGATCTTCGAGGATGTCATTGTGCGGGATGGAGAGTGCGTTTGCGTTGAGCTGGTGGCAAGAGACCGGTAATTTTTTATTGAACCACGAGCAAAGATGCACTAGCTCAACTCATTGCTTTTGATGAATGGCTTCTTTGGCTAAAGCTTCTCGAATGATTTGTCTTACTGGAGTTACGATTGCCTTGTACCATTATCGCTGCCCAGTCAATCAATGGATTTATGTAAAAAGTGAAACCTCAGAAGAGGGGGCTTTATTTGAGGTACAAGCACCGTGAGTCAGCCGTGTTTCTGGGCTCCATTCGCTACGAGGTGCTGAAGCAAGTGTATGACTCCCGCGCCTCCAACAGCTGGATGCAAAAGCTCAGCTTCTCCACTAACCATCGCCGTCAAGAGTTTGTGCGAATGCGCGGACCCCACGGCAAAGGTTCCCAGCTCCTCTTCACACTCAGATCCAATTCCGTTCTGATTCTGATACCTCCTTTCTGATTGATCGGGTTGCCTTGTATGAGGATAGAATTTGAGCTAAGCTTCCATTTCAGTATATTTACGATTACCATTGCATTGCAGAGTAGCTCAGAAAAATATTAGATGTTTCATGTGTTTCCTCACTCTCTTTTGTGATGTTTCATCACTATTGTAAAGCTACTTGTAAATCTAACTTTTCGATTCCCTGAACTTGAGTTTTTTGTAAGGCTTTGCGGAGATGGCGGTGCAGCGGGTGCCGGGGTGCGGCTTTGAGACGCCGACGCAAGAGGAGCTGCCCTTCGAGGACTTCGAGGTGCAGGCCGTGGAGTCCTACCGACGCCGCCGCATGAGCGACAACAACCTCGCCGCTCAGAACTACTACCGCTACAAAGGCTCCCCCGTCCGCAAGTCACAGAGCGAGGCCGACTACATGGAGCAGTACCCTGAGGTAATCACACCCTCTGCTTCGTCCCATCCACTTCTGCCTCATCAGCTCTTGAAAGAGATGGGAAATGGAAGGATGGGGGATTTCAAGACTCTGCATGACATGTTCAGGCAGGGGAAGAATAGAGGAGTATGTTTTGAAGGTGGAAGCGCAGTCGATAGACGAGGAGCTGGAGGAGGGCGTGTTCGGGAGGCTGTGGACCATGCGCGGATTTGGTCAAGCCTGGCACTGGCTGAGGGAGAAACGACGCGCAGCCTCCACCCCACTCCATGCCTTCCTCACCTACGTCACCCTGCCCTGGCAGTCTATCGTTACTGGTCCCTTCTTTTACCTTCTTTGCTCCCACAAAACATGTCAGGGGCGACTGAAATTCTCGCTCAATATGATGCCGCTTTTTTGCTCACACCGAAAGTTTCCGTTTCGTGTTTTGCAAGCACTATCTTTGAGTTTGTACAAAACAATGAAGTGAAGCCATGAGTTAGATCATCGACTGTATATTGAGCTTACATATATAATACGTCAATA
>JASANA010007184.1:0-11956 GCA_030248095.1 Ptycholaimellus sp. GST1_10
AACACAGCGGATCGATTTTGATTGGTTTTTTTGGCTAAATGTATGCCTTTTGGCTATATGCAGCCACTATTAATGGGAGAAAATGGGAGAAGGCTTCCTGATTCCCTATGCTTCCCCATTCCCCATTTTCCCTATGCTACAACATGTAAAGTTTGAGATTTTTTTCTCAAAAATTTTGGTAAAAATTCAAAAAACTAAATATTCTTGCCCCGCTAACTTTGTGCCCTGTACCCACGAAAATTATATGAGCTTGATCCGAAGAGGTGCATTTTTTGGCAGTGTGCCTTTAAACTGAAGATATATGAGGGAAAGATACCGTCAAAATGTTGTGGATACTTGAGTGGAATATGGGGCTTGTGGAAGCCGACGGCGAGAAAGAAGGGTTGAGAAATGTTGGCCAGAGCAGCAATGGCAGCCGAGGCGATTTGAACATCTGGCAAGCTTCCTCCTGGCTGTTCCGACACCTCCACTGGGCAGATTACATCCGTCGCTCCCTTTTTTACACCACATACCTTCAAAGTAGCCCCACTTTTGAAAAGTTTCTTGATCGGTTTAATTCAGCCGTGACTTAATGATTTTATAAAAGACAATTTGCATTTATGAAAAATTAAATCAATGAAAATGAAATCGCCTCACACATAATTTTGAATGTGGTAAAGTGGTAAAGTGAGAAACAGAGTGTTAAAGTGAGAAAAGTGAGGTCTTTTAATTCTTCTCAGGGTGAAAAAAGAAACTTTTGCATTTCGATAAGTTTCAGTTGGCGCATGGAAAGGGCGATGGCTCCAGCTATACGGGTAGTCGTCGTTATGCCCTGACAGTGCGCCTACCAACAATTCTTTTCAAGCTTTTTACATTTAGCAACTGATTCCAATAGTATACTATTGTAAAAAAATATGTGAGCTGACCAGGATGAAATATTTTTCCAAAAGAGCGTGTCTCATAGCCGTTGTCCTTGAACAGCTGGGGGATAGTGGTATAGTTGGTGCTGGTGGAATGTCTCCAGTAGCCGTGGCGATTGTCGTAGATATGAATGGCATCCGGCCGCCGACCCGTGAGCATGGAGCTACGACTGGGACCGCAAAGCGCAATTTGGGCATAGGCATTTACGAACTGCGCCCCTTCTCTTCAACTAACCAACACTGGAATACGAGTTTTGGCTACAAGCAAAAGATGCTCCTAGAAAATATCCCAAAATGATTTCATTCTACATCGAAATGTTTAAAAAACAGCTTTTTTGACTTTTTGCCTTTCAACAGTTTTCGATTTGCGATCTAATTTGGTAGTATACAAACTATAGTCACTATTCGACAATTTATTGTTCATATTTTTAAAGGTTTTAAAATTGATTCACCTGACCGTATATCAATGGTTGCCGTATTTCGAATCAGTGAAATATCGATGTCGGTTGGATATACAGAGGGCATTTCAATTTATTTTGCTAAAGTTGCGAGTTGAGTTGAGAGTTGAGTTGAGAGTTGGCTAGTAAGCTGACACGATAACCCAGAACTCGTTAGATCCTATTCAAAATAACTATCGAGTTAGCGTGTTGGATTACTCGGGAGGTTTGAGCTGTTCAAAATAATTTAACGGTAAATTTAATCGAGATAAAACAACTTTTTATCAAAGGGGAAGAGGGAAAATGGGAAGGTTTGAGAGGGAAACGAAATAGGAAAAGGGAAAAGCGAAGGGATGTTGAAAACTAAAGGTGGCAACTGCAGCCTAGTATCGCCAATGCTGCCCTGAGCAAACATCGCAGGCAAAGATGAAAGAGCTGGGAAAAAGGAAATTGGAGGGTAAATGGGAGAGAAGCGATATGGGTAAAGGGGAGAGAAACGTTATGGGTAAGAAATGTATGTATTATCATACAGTTAAGAATTGCGCAATTATATCCTAGTTACCCAAGATTGTGATGTTTCCCAGGTAAAGCAATCTATATAGATGAGTTGCAATTGAGGTCAATTGGCGAGTAAAGCTAAATTACACTCAAGTATGCGTGAAGGGCCGGCCAGCCGGGTTCCTGGATCTCAGAAATACGAGTGCTGGGTTAGTGGTGCCTTTGGGGTTGGTACTTGAAGCGTCCCCCTCTTGCCTCAACCCCTTGCACGCGATGTTTGCTCGGGCCAGCGTTGGCGATAATATCGGTTGCGGTCGCCTCCTAAATATCTCAACGTTCCGTCGCTGCCCCGCGGCGATGCGCACGGGAAGAGGCAAGATTACTCTTTTTGCATCCCCCTTTCCCTTTACCCGTTCTCTTTCCCTTTCCCCATACCATCCCCTTTCATTTACCCTCCAATATCCATCTTCATTTTTCTTTTTTTCCCCTTGCACGCGATGTTTGCTCGGGCCAACGTTCTAAGCGATACTAGGTTGCGGTCGCCTCCTCTATATCTCAACGTCCTGGCGCCGCCCCGCCGCATGGGAAGAGGCAAGATTACTTTTTTCATTCATTCTTCCATTTATCCCATACTCTTTCCATTTCGCCATAACGATTCCCTCCCCTTTAGCCATAACGTTTCCTTACCCTCCAATTTCCTTCTCCATTTTTCATTTCCCTTTACATGCGATGTTGGCTCAGGGCAGTGTTGGCGATGCTAGGTTGCGGTTGACACCTTTAGTTCTCAACGTTCCATCGCTGCCCCATGACGATGCGCATGCTCATTCCTTTCACCTCTATTTTTTCATTCCTTTCACCTCTCCCTCATCCAACTCAACGTGGTCTCCTGTTGCCCCTCTTTCCTCTCCTAACCAATCTCTCCCCTATGCCATGGTCTTGGATTCAGGGGTCCAGCGCATGCCGCTGGTGTATCTGGCAGAGAGGTGCACCTGTGCTCGGAGATGCTTGCCGGAGATGCTTGCATGGCAAGCATCTCACCTTCGTCCTTTGTCAATGGACTAATGTATGCATGTGGTAATCCAGTACGGTGGTAATCCAGTCCGGTAGCAATCTTGGCCAGTGGCAATTTAGTCAAAGAGTCATTAGTTATTAATTTGAATTCCTTATATATTGTCACATTCTCAAAGTGTCAGGGTCGTATTTTAACTATTCACCAACCATTGACTTTTCCAGTGAAAAATTCGGAATAAAAAATCATTTGCTTGGGTCTCAAACCTATCTAACTTGATGGGAAATGGCGCCATAAGTATGGGGATATTTTTATTTTTTTCCAACTGCTCCTAGATAAAAAGTTATGGCCATGCGAAGGTTGAGCATGTAAGCCAGTCAACCCGCTAACCCAGGGGGGAAGCAGGGTTGAGATTATCCGCCAACTCGACCCTCTAACTCAGCCCGCCAGCTTAATTTGAACAGCAAAGTCTCGCGGGTTGGCTAACTCGCTAACTCTTAACCCTCGTGAGTTGAGTTTCTCTTATAAACTGCCGAGTTGGTGGGTTAGCGAGTAATAAATTGAAATGGCCTCTGTATGTCTAGTTAAAGAAAGGGTTTGGATAGAAAAATAAGCAGAAATGGACCTGGCGAGTCGATCGATGTTGGGAGTGTGGAAGTGGGAAGGTTGTCTGGAATAACAACCGAGTGCCGGCCGAAGATCATCTGCCATGATGAACAGAACATTGCGACGGTTTGGGGATGAAATGGATGCAATTGGTGCAAAAAACAGGAACGAAATGAAGACGAACATAAGAAGCCGAAAAACCGTTCTAATGAACCTAGTGTGCAGTCGTCCTTATGTTTGCTTGGGTAAATATTTGCGTGTAGCAAAGCGGGTAAGGATTTTAGATGGTGATTTTTTTAATCATTTTTGGCATGTCAAAAAAGTTGGAATAAAATTTAGTTATGAAAACACCTTCATTTTCTCTACCCGCCTACACAAAAGACGCAATCTACATGAATTCTGTCCGGGATGCTGAACCTTTATGCTGGCATTTTCGCAGTGGCAGGTTGGATTACAGCTCTTTCAAACACACTCTGCAACCAGGGAGGCTCATGAAGCAGTCAATTCTGCCTCTCCTCTTCCTACTGATCGCAGACTGGGCTTTTGGTGATTGTGTGACGGAATTCGAGCAACTGCACACCTGCCTCAAGTCCATCGCAGTCCAGCAAGATGCTGCTTTTGACGCTTGCCTGAAAGAACGGTTCCACTTTCTTTCACCAAATATATTAATTTATTTCTTGAAAGCAACTGGAATTAACTTAAATTCGATGTAATGAATTCAATTTGCAGCGGCTGCCCTGAGGCAAGCAAAATGCGGGCCAAAGAAGCGCAGTGCCTAGAGGCAGCTCTTGAGCCGGTCTTCAAACTCCTGTCCAGCTGCACAGCCGAGGAGAACGGCGTCGCACTGCCTCCACTCTTCCGCCACGGTCCACTCCTCCCCCATCCCTTCCCCCTCCCCCATCCACTACCCCCCAACCCTCCACCCCTCTCCAGGCATCCTTCGCAGTCTCAGCAGCTCGGACAACAGGAAGCTGGCCCTGGCCCGCTGGTGCCAGCCGGTGAATCGAGCCAGCGCCGCCACCTGCCTCGTCCAAGGCCTGCGTCAGCAGCGACACTTGCCCCAGCCCCCCAGCTGCCAGGCCAAGTCAGGGAGTGTGGCAGTGGTGGGTTGGATTGAGGCTAGGTTGAGGCGGGTGAGCGAGGGCTGCGATGCAGCCATGGAGATGGAGGAGGTGGGCCTCTGCGACTGCGGTGCCCGTCTGGCTATGGATGGACTGCTGGTGGCAAAGCTTGCACTGGCCTTCAAGGCCTGTCGAAGAGATGCGGAGGCTGTGGGGACTGAGCATCTGGTTTGGCTGCCTTTTGGGTTGGCCTAGAAGAATAGGGGGAGCCTGGTTTGCAGAGTCGCCAGATGCTCTATGCCTTCTGTCAGCGAGAGGATGGTCGATGGTGGAATCTGGGTGGGATATAAAAAAACTATGTAATCTTTTTTTCATTTCATGTGGCTTCTATGAGATAAAAGAAACCTAATCCGTAATGCAAAAAACGCAACGACAGTTTTCAATAGAACATGCCACAGCGTCATTTAATACCAGCAGATTTATGTTTGCAGTACTGGTGTCACGCCTCAAGCTCAAATGAGTTCGCTCATATTTTCCCAACAAATTTACTTCCGCACTGAACCTCGAAAATAATAAATCGACCCTCTCATGTATAAAAGTTGGCCGACCAATGGGAGTTTGGTACGTCTGGCCATGACCACTCCATTCGCTTGTCCTCAGCGCATCTCCTCGCCTAGGGCCTGCCGAAATCCCAGCGCATTTCTCCGCATCGCCTGGCACGCCATCAGCATGCTCTATCCTAGGCTTTCTTTTTGCCCTCCATTCAAACCTAGAGAAAGATCTAGACAATGGCTACCGATGGCTTAGGAGGAATGAGCTGTGTGTGGAGCTGGTGCAGGCGCATGGTTTCTCTGCCCTGCGAGAGGAGGAGATGCGGAACGGCACCAGTCTCGTCGCTCTACTGGCCAGGTGATGGATGCTAAAGCAAGCAGGCAAAAGCAAGAGAGAGAAAAGCTTGTAGAGAAGAGGCGGATGTGTCAGAGCCGTTGAGCATCAACGAGCAGCGCTTCAGGCACATCCGCTACTCACCACTTCTCTACCATGATACTATGGCTGTTCTCTATCGGTTCAAGCCTCTTTTTGTGCCTAGCAACCTCATTTCTGCCCCTGACTTTGAGGACCCCGCCGGAAAGGATGCAAAAAATTCGACTGGCCAGCATCTTCTTGCCCTTCATTCTGCTGTTGGCCCTGCTCCTGCTCTGCTTCTACCTGGCGCACAGGCGACAGCCACACGGCCTCCTCTTCTACCCACTCTGCCAGCGTCTCCATGTCAAACTCATCGTCTGCTACCTAACCATTCTCTTCAAACGACCTCTCCACCCCTACCGACCCTTTGCTCTGCCCGGAGACATTCGCCGCAACACCCACTACTCCTACCTCACCGATTCCCCTCTCTTCCTCCGTCGTTTGGGCAATCATCACTTTGCCAGCCCGCCTCTACTCATTGATACGCATCATTTTTTCCGTTTCCTCCCTTCCTCTCGTCCTTGCTACCCAACTAATCTCTGCCTATGGCTTCAGAGAAGGAAAGAAAGACAGGGAAGCCATTGGTCATGGTCACGGACGCATCGATAATACGAAGGCTTTGGACAAAAGCCTGCGATTTCGACTTCTTTGAGGACGAGGATCTCCCGCTTCCCATGTTTCTCGGCCTCAGCCCATCTTTCTCAGTACACCATCTTTTAGCCTGACACGGAGCCACGGCTTTGGCTCCAATTGAAAGATAGTGTTTAAGAAATGCTGGAATTGACAGCATAAAATCCGCCATCGGCCAAGCTCCATTCTGAGTCGTCTTTTCACCGCGGAAGCGAGACGTCTCAAGCTCATAGTGCCGATGGCTCGCCGGGATTGCCCCACCAAACATCGTAGCTCGCCCAATTCACTTCCACTCTCCCTCATGTGACTGTGCTTCAGGCAGGACGGCCTTGGAGCTGGCACAGGTGGAGCGAGTGTTCCAGTGTCTTTTGGTCGTATATTTCCTTGCCTTTCTTGTCTTTTCTGCGGAGATTGCTGCTGGAAAACACAGGGCTTTATCAGTTTACTATGATTTTGCTCTTTGAATAGCTCTGACAATTCGGTAACAACTCAGCTTTAATTGTTGCAAGCATAGTTTGCTAAGCACTGGAAGCGAGGAAACTGCAACTTAGTTGCAGACCTGTACATTGCATGTCTGCTTGTTAGAATTCTTTGCACAAACTACCATGCATAGAAGTCGCAAAATATTCGGAGAACCACGGGGCAAAATTGGTGACGTGAAGTGCAATGGAAGCAATTTGAACATGTCGGCAATTGTGAAGCAGGCCAGAGCACAAAAGGCAGCCAAGGTTCACAGTACAAGCTTTTCAAGGCACTGCATTATTACCTCCTCTTATGGCTGTACCCTTTCTGGCCCTGCAGTCTTCTCCCTCCTTCACTTCATTCCCCACTTCCAGCAACGATGCTCGCTCGACTCACCCCTCTCCTCATCGCTTTCATCGCCGTCTCGGTTCTCAGCTCTCTCTCTCACCTCCATGGCTCAAAAGGTGAACCCCTTCAGAGAGGACAGGAGGATGCGGCAGAGCCGGGCTGTGGGCCCAACCTGAGCCAGTTCCAGGTTCCAGGGCGCGGGGTAGGGTAGGGAATGGGAAAGAAGTGGGTGTTCTTTGAGGTTTGCATGGAGAGCTGGGCAGAGGAGCAGGGTCCACCGCCGCTGCCGCCGCCGCCGCCCCCGTTGGCCTCCGAGGAGGAGCTGATGGCCGCCAGCGCCGCCTGCTTCGTCGAGTCTCTCTGCCCCTTTTCAGCCTCTGCGGAAGGGGAGGAGAGGGAGTGTTGCAGCAACGGATGCGAGAACCCGTGGCCGGGCGTGGAGGCGGAGGCCCCCGACGTCCTCGACTCCGTCATGGCCCTCGGCTCACTCTTCGGCGCCGGCGGACCACCCGAGCCCAGAGTTTCTTCTTCTCCTTTTTCACCCCTCCCTTCTTCCGTCATCAATTGACCTCCTCAGAACAGCAGTCGGGATCTCCGGCGATCGCCCTTCATGTCCGGCCCTCTAAGGGCTGCCGTAAGAAGCCCTCACTGCCATATATGGCAGTCCAAAAACAGCGCCAGAGCTTGGAGGCGGCGGAGCTGCAGGAGGGACTTGGAGAGATGGCGATGGGGATGGCGGAGAAGATGGAGCCGGGGAAGAAGTGTCTGATGGCCGTCTGGGACGAGGTGCTCAAGGAGCAGGTCCAAGGCTGCGTCCGCCGCCGCATCCCCGACTTCCTCATGCCCGAGTACCGCCCCGGCAAGCCTTTCGACCCCTTCGGCGAGGGACCTCCGTATCCCCCTCCCCTTCCTTCCATTCCCCTCCAGCATCATTCGATTCTCCTCTGGAGACTAGACAAGATCGCTCAGCACCTGCCCAAGATGGCCAAGCACCACGGCCCCCCGCACAAGGCAGTGGAGAAGGCTCTGGGTGCCCTGATGAAGGTGGCCAAGGAGATCAAGAGCACCGTTCGGAGCAGTCAGCCTTCACCAACCTCGTTTCTGAGCCTGTTTCGGAGGCAAGGCAATGTGCAGTGCCGCGGCGCCAGCCACCGTCGCCCATCGAAGCACTGACGGCCCTATTCCAGACAGCGCTGAAGAGCGAGCAGGCCGTCATTCCCAAGACCCCGGTTGAAGCATGAATGGGAAAAGAAGAGAGATGGGGTTGAGCAGGGGTGGAATTGAAGATGGGCGAGGACAAGCTGACGGAGATCCTGGAGCTGCTCAAGGCACGAGCTCACCGCAGCAAGCGCTCTTCCGGTGCCGGCGGCCGCCCCTCCCCCAAGTAGACCACTTCTTCTCCAATGGACAGGAGTGGAGTAGATTGGGGAGTGCAGAGAGATGATGGAGGCGATGGGATTCCTGGCGGACGCCGTCAACAACGACGCCATCTGCTCCGCCGACAACCGACCCGCCGTCCAGGACTGCCTCGTTCAGCTGGCTCAGTTGCCCCTTTCTCCTCTTCCCTCCTCGTTTGCTCCAACCGCGCTGGCCCCACAGACAGGACAAGGTTCAGTCTTGCGCGGCAGTGAACCCGATGGCGGGCTTCCTGTCCGTGGCCAGCCACCACGCCGCCTTCTGCGCCAACCGCAAGGCCTGCTACGACAGCCTCGTGTTCGCTTTTCCCCTTACTCAATGGCCCTCCCCCTCCACACCTCCAAAGCCTATGCCAGCGGTGGGCGTGACTGCGGGGAGGACTTCTGGGACCAGAAGTGGCTGCTGTGCCGCTGTGGGATGGGGCTGCTGGAGGCGATGAGTGAGGAGCAGTGGATGGAGGCCGGGCAGGTCTACGAGTCCTGCATGGTCGGCGGCTTTGCCTCCTCCGTCCTCGACGGCACTGAGGTCTACCTGCCTTCCAGGGCCTGGGTGGATGACTTAGGTGGTGCTGGGTGCAGGTGGTGGGAGAGCTGAAGAAGGCGCTGACGGAGGAGCTGTCCTCCTGCTTCTGCAAGACCATGCGGGACCCCTGCGAGCGGGATCCGGAGAGCGGAATCTATCTGCAAAGCCTCCGCCTACAGAAGCACCTCTACGGCCACATGAAACAAATGGTCATTTTACAAATTCTCAAGCAACACCACCACTAGATTGGCTTAGCAAAGGCTGACTATTAAAATGAGAAATCTATACAGGCCAAGGTGGGCGAGGATATGTTTTCGGGCTCTGGACGCGTTGGGTACTGCCCTTATAGGCTCGTTAGGCTGGGACAAAGCGTCAATTTTCAGAGGTCCAATGTCGCAGAGGGTGCCGGTGATTTTTGAAGAAGAATCGGAGCCTGAGCCTGAACCGCCCATCATGCCCTGATCTCGAACGCCCTACATCTTCTATCAACTTTCCAAATTATTAGCCCCCTACATATCTACAGATGTAAGTATTATGAGGCTTAGAGATCTATGCAAACCTGGTTTTGCAATGAATAATAGTCGGTGATAAAAGATATACGTCCAGGATGGAATCTATTTTGCGCTTGAACAATTATAGATGAAACTTGAAACATTTTACACCAGCTTCAATGGTTGGTCCAAAGCTCGGGTTGGAGAAGCTCGCAGGACAAAAAAAGGGCAAGACAGAAAGGAGAAAGTGAAGATGAGAAAGCACCGGTAGTGAATGACTGCAGGACTCTGCCTATGGCTTACATGGAGTCAGTTGGAGCGGACAAGAGCTCTCTATACACTATCACGATGAAGCAGCAGCAGGAGAACTGAAGGCTCCTAAGCACTCAGAATACGCGTCTTAAAGCTATTTCCGCACCTAAATATAGGCGGCCACAGATCACAGGTTGATTCGTAGACTGACTGCGCATTCCCCCAATCTCCTCAGAAGATCCCCTTCCATCCCTTTCAGAACTGACCAGGCCTCAGGCCCGCTTCCACCGAGGGACAGCCGAAAAAGGCCTCTCCAATAGAGCTGCTCTCCCCGACACTCTGCAGTACAATACTCATTCTGGCACTCTCAATTGTTGCTCGGGCTTAGGTGGTGTACCTGAAGACGCTGTGAGTAGAGTTGGCGAACGCGCCAGAAGCGGGTGGCGGAGAATAGGAGGCCTTCCTGTCGATTGGCCTGCCACAAGGCCGCCTTGACACTCCACAGGTCGGAGCCCGCGATCTCCCGCAGCCGCCTGCCCCAACGCGGCTCTCCCACACCGTCCAGATCCCCGTCTCGCCAGTAGTTGCTGTCTGCAATTCGCAATACCTTTTCAGCAAACGCTTTTAATCCATCCAGTAATCATCCGCATCCAGCAATCACATCCACTAGAAAGGTTTAGGAGGTGAAGTGAAGAATGGTGGAACATTGGAAGAAGTAAGCGGTGTCCATTTGGCGTCTCCCATCGCCAGGTATCAGCAGAGCGGCGTCCAGCTGCGCAGGGGCGTGGTGGAAGTGGCGGCTGAGTTGACTCCTCTCCAGCGGTCCCACAGCCACCCCACGCACACCCGCAAGGATGTCCTCCTCCCACACCTCCCACGCCAACGAGCCCTCAAATATCCACTACTCTACTATCTTTCAACCACTAACTCCCTATTTGAGCAAAAAGCTAACCACAAAGAGGACAATTCGGCCGAATCCATCAGGCAGGGCTGCGGAGACGTGCTCGTTGGCCCCAAGCTCAAGACCCCATTCAGCCTCCAGACTCCTCGGATAGCCCTCCAGCGGCTGCCCCCTCTCCAAGTCCATCAGCCAGTAGAGCTTGTCTGCAACCAAGTCTCAGTTGCAGGGTTCCTTTGCAGGGATAGATTGAAGGGAAGTGAACCCTTGATGAAGAGGGCGGATCCGTTGCTGAGCATGGCAGCGGCGTCCAGGCTGGCATCGGCGCAGATGTCCCCAGCCACTCCTGCGCTGTCCGGCCGCCGTGGCGGCTGCTGATGAGCTTTCTGACGAAGGGAGTTGGCGCCCAGGGTCTTGTAGCCAGCTGGAAGGAGGCTGGCTGAGGTCTGCGAAGTTGTAGGCAGGAGGAGGCAACCCCAGAATTTGCCGTGCCGTCGGCGCTTGGCATAGGCAGGCCAAGGCTGGTAGGCGGACTTTTTAGGCGCTGCTGTGGTTGTCATGGGCGTCGGTGTTGTGGCCTCAACTAGCGGGAAGACCCAGTCCCTTCGGCTGCCTTGTCTCCGCCCTAGACAGGCAGAGGCTTAGTTCAGGCAAAGCTGGGGAAGCGGATGAAACCGTAGATGGCCTGAATGCCGTCAATGTCGTCCTGGTGCAGACGGACGTTGGTGCCGAGAGCGTAGCCGCCGTAGTGGCTGCTCATAAGCGCCTTAGGGTGGCTGGAGTGACGGAGGCCAAGTGAGTGGCCCAGTTCGTGAGCGGCCACCCAGAGCAGGTTTCTCCCGCCCGGGCGCCAGGGCTCCGCATCGTCAAAGTGCACATTGCTCGCCTCCAATCCAATGAAGATAAAAATGTGAAGGGAGGAGGAGGGCAAGACCTGTAGGCCGTCATTGGGGAAGAATGCGTGGGCGAGGGTGCCTCCGTTCCCGTCAAAGTCCTGCTCATCCCCGTGCTCCCCACTCAGAAAGCTGATCTCCACATCTGCCTGCCCCCGCTCCTGCAGGGATAGGTGAGCATGAAAAAAGAGGATGTAAAAAATGGAGGGAACGGTGCGTTGGAAGCGGATGGGGATGTGCTGCTGCCAAAGGGCAAAGGCGGCGGCGAAGGTTCGATCTTGCCATTCAGGCGTGACCCCAGGCAGACGACTCTGGGAGTAGCGGGCCACTCGGTAGGTCACCTCCGGGCCTGCCAGCCGATTTCCTAAACCATTTCCTTCTACTCAGCTGGACTGCGAGGATCTCTAGGACTGAGCACTGCGTGAGCAGCGCCACAACGTCACCAAGAAAGACTCCGCATACGTCACGGCAGACTCTGAGCGGCATTCCGCGGCCTTTAACCTTCTCACTAAACTAATTCCCAAAATGCGAACCTTTCTGCGTCTAGTTCAACCCCCAATAAGTTTTT
>JASANA010007187.1:0-49262 GCA_030248095.1 Ptycholaimellus sp. GST1_10
CCGCAGCTCGTGAAGCGGGAGAGGTAGAGGATCACCGCGCAGAGGCCAGGTTATTGCCACAATGGAGAGTGCCGCTCCCAGCATAAATAGATGGGCCGAAGTATCCTATCCTTCAGACTTCTCACCTCCACCTCACTCTTCCTCTTCACCTCTCTGCGGAGTCCCTCCATCCCCGCTCCTACGATGCCCGTAGGCAATCTGCTGTACTCCTTGATGTTCTGAGTCACCTCTGCTGGCTCCCAGGAGAGATGACTGGAGAATTGAAGCATGGCCTCTACTTGCCGATCGATGCGAGGCATGTCGGCATAGTAGGCGGCAAGGGCAGTGAAGGGTTGGAGGATGGGAACGTTGTAGAGGGGAGGTGCGTCGAAGGTGATGTCGGGGGCGAGTTGGTGCAAGTGAGGGCTCATCAGGTAGGTGGCAAAGACGCCGCCGGTGAGGTTGCGGAAGTAGTCGCCGATCTCTCCTTTGTCGGTCTTGTCCACGAACTCGAAGCGGGTCACCTGGTCACAGTGCACCTCCGGGCTGAACCAGGTCAAATCTCTACTGCCTCCCTCAGGCAGATAGAGAATCTGGCCGCTCATCAGTTCCACCGGCATGAACAAGGAGCAGAAGTTGGTTCCTGGCAGCCGGTGATAAGGATAAATCCTTTTCACTTCTGCCCTATGGCATTTGCTGATGAAGATCATCGATCCTTTCACTTCAGCAGCAATGTCCTGTCGCTTCAGCATAGCTTGCAGACCGTTGGTGGGGTTGAGGTAGAAGAGCTGTCTGAAGATCTGGTACTGGTGTTCTTCCAGCACGCAGATGCGGTGCTCATCCAGCAGGCGACTCTCGTGGACGAACTTCGTCATGGCCTCAACGATGAAGTGAAACTTTCTAGAGACGGCATCAAAGCTGTTCGTCTTCTCCAGCTGTGACAGCCGATCGTGAATGGCGTTGATGCGTCTGCGTCGATGCGCTAGTGGTCTTTGCTGGGTTCACCAGCCTCTTCTTCCTAGGCCCCACCACCTCGAGTCCAGTCTGCATCTCCACTAGCTGATGAAGCGAAGCGATGGGAGAGGTGAAGTGCAGAGAGCAGGAGGCTGGCAGAGCCCGAGCGACTGTAGAGGCAGGGGCGGGTCCGGAGAGGTGAGTGCCGAAGGTGGAGGTGCAGACGGAGAGGCCCATGACATCCTGGCAGGGAACTCCCGGGCCCTCGAAGGCACGCAGGTGATCCAGGCCGATGAGGATGTCCACAGTCTTCTCCTCCTTGGCCTGGCTAGGCCAGTTGAGGATGTGAGAGGGCTGGAGTCCGCGGTTGAGGAAGGGCTGTGTTGGGAGGTCGATGCCGCCGATGGTGACGGGGGCAGTGATGCTCTCCGCGACGCAGGTGGTGATCTCCATCATGGACTGGTTGCCGAACAGGAACAGCTTCACCATCTTGGCCTTGATGCTACGATGGACGGAGCTGTGGGTGGTGGAGAGCTGTAGGGTGACGGAGCCGAAGACCTTGAGTCCGAGGTGATGCACCAGCTCCTCCGTGCACCAGGTGTAGCTGGAGCCATTGTCCAGCATCACCGTTCCGGAACTCCGCTGCACTTGTCCCAGCAGTCCCAGAGAGAAGACGGGATGGATGATGGAGGGAAGCTTGGGAGAGTCTCCGGCGGCTGAGAGGTGAAGGTTGGTGGACTGGCCTTGGGCGGAGAGGACGGAGTGGAGGACGGTGTGGTGTAGATCATTGCACTCGTGGCAGCGTCCCCGATTGCGGCACTCATCTTGTCCGTGGCCTTGGCGCAGGCAGTTGTAGCAGAGCGGGATGGCCTTGGCCCTCTGGAGCTTCTTAGCGGGGGTGTCATAGACCTGGCACTCGTGGACCATGTGGTTGCCGTCGCAGAGGTGGCAGTGGATGATGGTCCCTTCCGCTCGTCTCCGCAGCGGCGCTGGCTCTTGTCCTTCTGGAGGAAGGGTAGGGCGCTTGGCCGGAGAAGGCTGCTGAGTGGAGGGAGGAGTGGAGGACTGGGACCCACCCTGGGCCCACTTCTGGCGACGCTTCTTGCCCCCATTCTGGGGCCCCGCGGACTCCTCGGAGTTGGGGGCCGATGGGTTGGCGAGGTAGTTGCCGGAGTAGGGGCGGTTGGGTTGCGTGGGCTGAGGGCGGTTAGCTGGATGCGAGGAGGAAGAGGATGGGGGGTTGTTGCGAGGGCGGGGGAGAGCTCCGTGGGTGGCGGCCCTGGCCTTGGCCTTGATGCGGCAGATGTTGACCAGCTCGTCATAGCCAATCTCCAGCAAGCAGTTGGTGCGGGCGCAGGAGTTCATCTGGTCCAGCACGACGGAGTCCGGCAGCTTCTCGAAGAGGAGCAGGGCATGCAAGTCCAGATCCTGAACTCCGTGCTGGCGCAGCTGGACTCCGATGTGGTGAAGGTCGTCGGCAAGGGCGTAGAGAGCCTCGGCGGTGGCGTTGTTGCGCATCTTCTCCACTCGCTCCAGGGATCGGAGTAGCTTGGTCTTCTGGGCAGAGGCGTTGCCGTAGTTGTCCTTGAGGATGGCCATGGCGTTGTCGTAGTCCTTCTCCTCGAAGTTCTGGCACCAGGCGACGGCAGTCTTGGCCGGGCCCTTGAGGCACTCCATCAGCTTCTCCAGCTTGTCCACGTTGCTCATCTCGCGGTTGGAGTGGTAGTAGTGGTTCCACCACTTGAGCCAGATGGGGAACTCGGAGAGGTTCTTGCCGTCGAAGTAGTGGGCTGGAGGGCGCTGGAGATGGCTGAAGAGGCTCTCAGAGGGCAGAGGGCGTAGCTGGGAACCGGAGAAGGGCGGAGGCTGCGTAGCTGCTCCCGGGGTCTCCGTGGCGAGGCCTTGAGTCCGGGGCGACGGCTGCTGCTCCAGGTCAGGCGTAGAGGTGGCGGCCGGCGGAGTCTGGCTCTTGGCGGCAGCGGCCAGCTGATGCTGGAGGCGGATGTTGTCGATGCGGAGGTTGTTGAGGATGGCGGCGACCTGAACCTTGTTGTCCCGGTACGCCGCTTCCTTCCACGCCGACTCTTGCTCCAGGTGGAGGAGACGATCTTGAATGGCCTGTAGAGCTTGCTGGGCTTCCTTGCGCTCCCGTTCCTGTGCCTGCTGGGCGACGAGGTTCTGGGTGCGGAGGAGCTCCAGCTCTGCCTGGGCCTTGATCCGGTCTTCTCGCTGAAGCTCTGCTTGTTGTTGAAGGTCCTGCTCTCCAGCTTGCAGCTCTTGGAGGCAGGCTTCGGCGGCGAGGCGAAGGCAAGTTTGCTCGGAGCAATGGAGGCAAAGGTTGGCGATGACCTTGTCCTGAACCCCCAGCCGCTCCTGCAGCCGCTGGAGCTCCCGGGGCACTTGTGGCTCTTGGGGCTCATCGGCGGTGTGGTGAGTGGGGTTGGTGTCGATGTTGGAGGCGAAGTGGCCGGTGCGCTGGGCGGGCGTGGAGGAGACGACGATGGTGTTGGGGTCCACGATGTCCTCGACAGAGTGGTTGAGGTTGGCGAGGTCCGCAAGGTGCTCCTGGCGATTGGCCGCTTCCACCTCCTCCCGGATGTGCAGATGCTCCTCCTCCTCCACCTCGGCTTGAGCATGGGCGGCGTCTTCTTCGCGGCGAGTCTCCTCGTCCAGACGTCGCTCTGCCTTCTCCAGCTCTATGGCAGCATGGTGGAGGTCAACCTTGGCCTGCTTGTGCTCGTCCTTGGTCGTAGCCTCCCAGGTGTTGACGGCATCGTAGGCGAGCTTGGCGTCCGTGTAGCGCTGCTGCCAGAGCTGCTTCTTGGAGATGCCGGTCTGCTGGCGGTGCTCGGTGACGCGGCGCTCATCGGGGAAGCGTTGGTCCGGCAGGCCGGAGCCCGTGTCATCCAGCGTCCCCAGGGTGCCCAGCTCCTCCTCGTCCCCGCGCTCGTCCTCCTGCTCTCCTTGCTCCAGGTCCACCTCATCCGGAGGTCCAGGCATAGGGCTGCGGTTGTCGGTGATGACGGTGAGCTGAGGCATGGCCTTGCAGATGAAGGAGTAGGTGCGGCTGGAGTTAGGGTAGAGCTTCTGGTCAAAGAGCTGGCGAACGAGGGGGCGGGGTTCGCAGTCATTGGCGAGCTCGCAGCACGGGCAGGTGTAGCGTGGGAGGATGTTGGAGGGGTTGATGCGGAAGGAGCGGAAGGCGTGGAGGGCGGTTTTGTAGAGAGTAGTGGAGGAGGAACCGCCGGGAACGAAGTAGGCGCCAGCTCCGGAGATGCAGAGGATCTTGTCGCACTGCTGGCAGCGGAGGCGGGTGGAGTGATGGGAGAGGACTGGGCAGATGAGGTCGTCGCAGGGGCTGTCGTCCAGCACGACACAGGAGTGGGTGTGCTTGGAGATGGCGACGTCCTCGTCGGTGAAGTCCATGGCGAGCGGATGGGGTGTAGAAGAGGAGGAAGGAGAGGTTGGGCACCTGAGCTGAGCTTGCGAAGCGGGGCGAAGATGCTGCAGCTGGCGTCCCTTCCGAAGTCCTTTCCCCTGGCTAGACAGGCTCCATGCAACGCTGTTGGGGTGGTTGGAGGAGGGATGGGAGGTGTGAGGAGAGGATGATGCAATGCCGACCCCGGCTGGCGTTGGCGATGAGTGCGAAGTGGTCGAGGGCGAGGGAGACGCGCTTCTTGCTGGAGCTGTGGGGCTTGGCGAAGCCGAAGTAGGTCATGGTGTCGCGCAAGCACAAGATCTCCACCACCAAGCTTTTCTTGAAGGGTCTCCAAAGAGGGAAGGAAGAAGAGGAGAGTGTGGGGAGTAAGTGATGAGGTGGAGCCCAGCGGGGGAGCTGTGTCTGGGGAGAGGGCAGGAAAGGTCAGGGACCAATCAGCGTGAAGCGTTTGAAGTGGGGGAGGAGGGAACGGACTCTCGCGACGAGAAGTACCATCCCCAGGCTCCCCGCACTCCCACGCCCCCGACAAATGTGAATCAACCTTTCAACCCAAGCCCAAGAAATCATATGCTTATAAATATATTTTTGCAATTTTGATTAGGCAATTCATTTCATCAAACATTGGAATGCTGTATTAATACGTGTATTTGTTTATACTAAGCCATAAAACGATAAAATAAAATACACATCCAATTGAACAAAATTCTGGTTTTTTACAGGAAACTGTTGTGTAATTACTCACATTACACAAACAATCCATTGCATTAATTCCGTTTGGCCCAAAAAATACAACTATTAGACACATATGGTGACACATTATGATTATAAAATAATGAGTACAACTGGAGTAATAATCGATTTAAAAATGCTTGTTTTTTTCTGTCGGCCCTGTGTGACTTGATTTGCAGGTGACAAGTGAAAACCTGCTCCAAAGTGGTGCCGCCAGTTTTCTGGATGTGCAGAAAGACCAGGTGGTGGCCAGCCTTGCTGAGGTTGAAGGCAGAGGCTGGCTGCAGAGCCTCTTCGAAGGAGACGAGCATTGGCAATGGACCAGAGTCAAGGGGGCGGGAGGAATTCAGTGCAGAGCTGTCGGCTGGCGTTGGTGAATGAGAAAGCTCCGGAGGCTCCTGAGAAGTGTAAACCTGCTCCAAAGTGGTGCCGCCAGTTTTCTGGATGTGCAGAAAGACCAGGTGGTGGCCAGCCTTGCTGAGGTTGAAGGCAGAGGCTGGCTGCAGAGCCTCTTCGAAGGAGACGAGCATTGCCAATGGACCAGAGTCAAGGGGGCGGGAGGAGTTCAGTGCAGAGCTGTCGGCTGGCGTTGGTGAATGAGAAAGCTCCGGAGGCTCCTGAGAAGTGTAAACCTGCTCCAAAGTGGTGCCGCCAGTTTTCTGGATGTGCAGAAAGACCAGGTGGTGGCCAGCCTTGCTGAGGTTGAAGGCAGAGGCTGGCTGCAGAGCCTCTTCGAAGGAGACGAGCATTGCCAATGGACCAGAGTCAAGGGGGCGGGAGGAGTTCAGTGCAGAGCTGTCGGCTGGCGTTGGTGAATGAGAAAGCTCCGGAGGCCTACGAAGAATGAAGAAAAACAAGGAGAAAACGAAGGCAAGGCCAAGCTGAATCCGCCTTCTTCCCATCCGCATCATATCTTTGCAGCATATGCCATAAGTTGAACTCCCAACAAGTGAGAACCTAGTACCAGTCAAGCACACTTAATTTTTGCGGATTTCACGAAATTTTTATGAAAATAATCTCACGCCCTGTAAAGATAGATAGATTGGTTGGCTGTCTGTCAAAAAAAAATGAAAACGAATGTGCAGAATGGATTGCAGTATTGGACTGGAAGCCTAGAGCAGCCGTTTAGAGGATTAGCGAATCGCCATTCTATCATTCATAACCTATTTTCAGCAGTAAAATAAATTACCAATGCAATGCTTTTTCTTCTTCTTGTTCTTAGTTAACACAAAGATATTTTACACAAACTTGTTCTGTGCAGTACTTAAATAATGCTTTTCTTAATTGGGCTTGCGCGAGCGGAGCGTTAGCGGAGCGGTAGCGCCAAGCCCCTCTTATCAAGCAACACAACCAATTGCAGCTTTCCCAAAGTTTGCCAGGCTGTAGCTCGTCACACAGACGTCGGAGAGCGCTGCAAATAGGCTCAATCGACGCGCCGTGGTCGAATTGTGGGGGGTCTTTTTTTTAAAGTTCGTTCCCCGAGCCTTATTGAAAAAGTTATTTCAAAAAAACTTTTTTAAAAAAATGTCCGGTGTCCGGGCGCACACCGACCGTCCGACCGTCCGTCCGTCCGTCCGCACTGTTGCAGACACTTTGGCTGCCTGTGCGGCGGAGATCTCAACGGTTCTAGGGTAAATCGGGCCAAAAATTTTCCGCGTTTTTTAGGTCGAAACATCAACTTTTTGGGTAAAAATTCAGTTTTTTGGGGGTTTTTTGCATGTTTTTCAATTCCAGCTCTATATTTATGCTTTTTATAGGGTTTTTCGCCAAAAAAACAGCGCCATATAGGTAGTTTTGCACCAAGATTACGATGATGGTGCCCATTTGCCTCCACCTGGTCTTCATGGGCTTGCACCAGGCCGTGGTGAACAAGCAGGTCATCATCAACTTCATCTCGAGGCATTTTAAAGGGTTTTTGGTCCTACAAATAGCATCATGTAGGTATTTTTGGACGTAGATTACGATTTCGGCACCCGTTTGCTTCTACCTGGTCTCCTTGGGCTTGCACCAGGCCGTGGTGAACAAGCAGGGCATCATCAAATTCATCTCGAGGCATTTTAAAGGGTTTTTGGTCCTACAAATAGCATCATATAGGTATTTTTGGACGTAGATTACGATTTCGGCACCCGTTTGCTTCTACCTGGTCTTCTTGGGCTTGCACCAGGCCGCGGTGAACAAGCAGGGCATCATCAACTTCATCTTGAGGCATTGTAAAGGGTTTTTGGTCTAATAAAACAGCACCATATATGTAACTTTTCATGTAGAATACAATTGTGGCGCCCACTTACTTTTATCTGGTCTTCATGGGCTTCCACCAGGCCGTGGTGAACAAGCAGGCCATCATCAACTTCATCTCCAGGCATATTGAAGGATTTTTGAACCTACAAATTACATCATATAGGTAATTTGGAACGTAGATTATGGTATTATGGTATCTGTTTTTCATAGGCTTCCACCAGGCCGTGGTGAACAAGCAGTTCTCCACCAACGTCATCTTCGACTCCATGCATAGGGGCCTTGCCCCTGTATGAAGTGGATGAAATTATTATATAGTGGGTTTTATTAAAGGGAGAGTGTCAGAAATGTCACCATTCTCAGATCGGGTCTACTCTTTTTTTGTGAGCAGAGCTAGGTAAAGTAAGCTTGCAAGCATATTTGGTTTTTGAACTTTAGAGTAAAAAGTTTGAGAAAAAAAATCCCAAAGTTTCCTGTGTTGTAGCATAGGAGAATAGAATTTTAGCAACAAAAAAAATCGTCAAAAAATCATACTATCTCCGCCCATTTACGCCCATTAATAATGAATGTATATGATGAAAACCTAAACGTTTGGCCAAAAAAAACATAGAAAATCGATGCGACGTTTTGCGAGCAGCCCAAAATGCGATTGGTCCCTACATTTCGACTTACTCAAATGGTTGATGCTTCATTGACTGCACTTTTAACTTTAGCGCAATTATTTTAGTTTGATTGAATTTAATGTTTAAATTGAGCTAAATAAACTGTGTGGTAATCGCTAAAAATTGTATCTGACCACAATGCATCACAAAAACAAATCTGCCATACTATTCAACATTAGTTGTCTCTATAAGGCCCTTTAACATACATCAAAACTTAAAATTCACCAAGATTCGCCAAGCCGCAAAATGTTAGTTTCTACTCAGCCAGCTCATATTTCGTCTAATTTAGAAATTGCTAAAATAAGATGCATTTCACTTGATCATTTTTAAATTGATATCTAACTTTTAAAATGGATTATTTCACAGGAATATATTTGAAAACCAGAGCTATTTTGAAAAAAGCCAACATGCCTTGCAAGATGCTTTCATAACCAACTATCTTCAGAATTACTCTCAGTCAAATTGGTAGCACTGTCATTTCTGATACCCTCCCTTTAACCCAAAAAGTATCTCTTATCTATATTTTACCTGCGATTGAAGTAGGGGAAATTTTTTATTCAGCTTAATTTGAATTCTACTTGTGACTGAAGTGGATGAAATTTTTTCTTAGCAAAGAAATTAATTTATACCTTTGACTGTTAACTTTGTGAACTGTAAAAATTAGTGTCAGTCCTATGTAAAACTGAATTAATTAATGATAAGAGAGCACCTGGTCAAAATACTAATAAGTGTATTTTAAATCTGAGTTCCCCAAAAAAAGTAAAATGTAAAAACATTTTTAACTGATTCTGCTACCTATCTCCATTCCAATTAATTGGTACCTTGGTCTATACTTTGGTCTAATTCTGCGTACATATGATAGTATTAAAGAAATAGACAAAATTTTGGACTAAAAATTTAAAAAAATATATTTCAACTAATGGGTAAATTCTGCAAAATTTGGGAGCCAACTACATTTTGACCAAATCAATTGCCATTAAAGTAAGGTGCTCTCTTATCATTAATTAATTCAGTTTTACATAGGACTGACACTAATTTTTACAGTTCACAAAGTTAACAGTCAAAGGTATAAATTAATTTCTTTGCTAAGAAAAAATTTCATCCACTTCAGTCGCAAGTAGAATTCAAATTAAGCTGAATAAAAAATTTCCCCTACTTCAATCGCAGGTAAAATATAGATAAGAGATACTTTTTGGGTTAATAAAACCCACTATATAATAATACAGCATGATGCACTTGCTGCATCATGAAATATATGTAGCATAGAATAGCTTGGTTGTCATGGTAAACATACAGGTGCATGTGGTATCCTGGCTGGTTTAACAACAAAAATACTACTCCTGCGTTGCGCCCCAAATTACGTTGAAAGGAACAAACGAAATATTTCAATATCAGACAATTTGGAATGGTGTTTTCAATTGTAACAAATTTTAAAATACTTTCTCTCGAATTGATTGTTTTTGCCAACAAACGTGGTTGCTTTTCTTGAAAGGAAGTGTGAATAAAATCGGAAAATATGTTTAACTATCTCTAACAACATTCCTAACGAGTTGTGCCATTCGGCACTGCTTGCAGCAATTACATGGTGACCGTCGCCCTCCGCAAGTTCTTTCTTTCCAAAAACATACGGCTGGCAACAGTGAAGCATAAGAGGGCGTGGAGGAAGAGAAGGGGATTGGGGGTGAGCAGATGTTCTGCGACCGGTTCCGGGCGCGGCTACGGCCCACAGCTCCTCCCCTCCCTCCTTCGCATCGCTGCTCTTCACAGCGTCCCGGCCTCGATGATGCCGGCAGGTATTAATCACTTGGAGGCGTCTGGGCTGTTGGGGAGAGGGAATCCTAGGTCCTACGGGAAGTGGGTGGAAGCAGTTGAAGACAAGCTAGGTGAGAGGAAAAGCACAAATATGACGGGTAAGAAAAGAGGAAGGATTAGGGCTGTCGTTTGTTCTTCGACTTGGAGGAGGTGCGCGAGGTTGAGCGTCGAAGGGAGGTGCTGGATCCCTGTCGGAAGACTCTGGCTGGGATGCGAATGGCCGACATGGAGGATGAGGCAGCTGGAGATTGGCTGCGCCAGCTTCGTCGTCGATCTCTTCCTCGCTCTTCCTTCCGCTCTTCTCCTGTTTCTTGGCTAGTGCTGGGGGAGACATTGGGACTGGGGTCTTGTAGTTCCAGTCAGCCTCCTGTAGCCACCGCTGGTGTGAGGGTGTCCTGAGACAACGTGCGAGGTGGCTGTTGGAAGGGCATAGTCTCGGCCAGCGTCCAGTTGACATCGTTGGCGGTTTCCTTCTTTGGCATCCACTGCATCAGCTTCCTTCCAACTCCCGTGTTCAGAAAGCTGGTCTTCCAGTCCATCATCTTTGCTCTCGCCCGCAATCCCCAGTCGGTGTACTGGGAGGACCAGAAAAGGAAGGTGGCTGCGGCGCCAACTGCGATGACGGCGAGGATGACGCTGATGATGATGACGACGGGCTTGACGATGGATGCAGTGAGCTTGTGCGTCTCCACTCGTGTTCGCTTCGTCATGCTCTTCGCTCCTTCTGACAGAACTCCCACCACTCCACCTGTCTCCTTCCCATAGCTCTCGATCTCCTGCACAACTCCCACTGGATCCATGGATAGTTGGCTGGTGTAGTTGATGAGTCCATCCAGCTTCCTTTCCATGATTGGCGCGCCAGCAGCGTAGGTCATGATGGCCGCGAAAGGTGGCATGAGTCTGGCGTTGAATAGCACTGGAGAGTCGTAGCTGATGTTCGGCGCCAGGTGGGGAAGGAAGGGCATTTGGAGGTAGGTAGCAAAGGAACCTCTGGTGAGCTTGACGAAGAAGGCGCTGATCTCTTCCTTGGTCTGAGGGCCAACGAACTGAAAGGGGGTCACCAGATCGCAGTCGATGTGGGGGCTGTGGTGGGTGAGGTCGTTGCCTGCTCCGTCTGGCAAGAACAGCACTTCTCCAGTGCTAAGGCGGACAGGCATGAAGGCGTAGCAGGTCTCCTCTCCACGGATCTGGTGGAAGGGGTAGACGACGTCCACCTCCACCTCCACGCACTGGGAGACGTAGATTGCGGAGCCTCGGACCTTGGCGGCCAGGTCTTGGCGGCTGGTCAGCGCTCATAGACCGTTCGTCGGACTCATAGCAGTTGATACTGGTGTTCTTCCATGACACACATCCTATGCTCCTCCTTCAGGTTCAGCTTCTCCATCATGTCCACAAGCTCGTCGACGATGTAGTGAAGCTTGCTTTCAATGGGGTCGTGTTGGGAGGGCCAGTTCTCTATGTTCTGAAGGCGGGCATGGATGGCGTTGGTTCTCTCGTCCTTGTCGTAGTTCCACGGCGGGCGGGCCACAGCCAGCTGGTGGCTGAGGCAGGTGGGCGCCGCTGGAAGTCTGTCCTCTCCTCTGGTCTCTGGCTTGATCGGCGTGAAGGGAGGTTGAGGCGGGGTTTCTGTCGAGGAAGGCCTTTGGCTGAGACTCTAGCCATGCCCTCCACTCCCGTCGCTGACGCTCCTCTGAGAGCAATAGCTTCTTTTGCTTCACGCTCGCCTCATCTTCTTCTTCTTGTAGCTTTCTTTTCTCCTTCACCTCCTGCCATCTCTGGTACCGCGCGGTGGCCTTTCTCTTCTCGAACGCTAGGACCATCTGGAATCTTTCCTGCTTCCTCCTCTTCTCCTTAGCTAGCTCCTCAGCGACGCTCTTGGCCATCCTAGCGTTTCCCTCTGCATAGTCAGCCTCCACTCCATCGAGGACAGCTACGAGCTCCGGATATTCTTCCTCGAGACTTGAATCGTGGCTTGAGGAAGGTTGGAGGGAAGGGGATGTGCGCTGAGTCCTGGAGACAGTCGGCGTTTTGCTCGGGGAGGATGAAGGCAGAGATTTGGAGGGATGGATGGAGGGTGTGCATGGAGTGGACCTTGACGGGCGCGCTTGGGCGGTTTGTGGAGCGGGGCGGTGTCCAGGGTAGTCGTCGACGGTCTGGGTGGTGTAGTTGATGAGGACGGCCACGCCTTCATGCGATAGACGCACCTCCTTCGGCAGGCACCTGTCTCCCCACTGGTTATATGGGAAGCTGGGAAGAGGCTTGTAGGTGGAGAAGGTGGTGGCAAGATGAGGTACTCTGACCCGGTCGCCCATCACATCTCCTCGGAAGGTGCCGTAGAAGGCGAAGGGGCAGTAGGTGAAGACGGGGTTGTCATCCCAGACGATGGTGTAGGTGGGCTTCACGCAGCTCTCCTTGTCCACCTGACAGCCGTCCAGGCCGCCAAGGTTCATGGTGAGAGCGTTGTGGGAGGCGTAGATGGAACCCTCGGTGATGAAGAGGTTGGTGGTCTGGTAGCTGTAGGTCTTGAAGCAGCAGGGCCACTCGAAGTGGAGCGTTTGGTTGGTGGACCAGACGCGGTCCCCCAGCTTCACCAGCTCCACGCCTCTGAAGCTCTTCATCTTCCAGGCGCGCTGGCACTCGTGCGCCGGTACGCCTTGGAACTCGGAGGGGTTGGAGTTGCCCCAGTTGAGGAAGTGTCGGAAGATGTCGTTGCGAGTGGTGGTGATGGTGACCTCCAGAGTGCATCTGGCGGTGGGTACGCTGGGTCCAGAGGGTTTGGGAAGGTAGAGGTTGACCGGGTGGTAGGAGAGGGGAGTAGGCTTGGCGTAGACGTTGCAGTCGCGGGTGTACTCGGGTAAGATGAAAGGGCGTCCTCCTCCATGGTGGCGGGGGCAGAGTTGGAACTGAATTCCCTTCGGAGGTGCCACTTCCACGTCCTTTCGATGTCGTCTTCCTTCTGTCAGTTGCTCTCTGAGTAGCTGGCTGGTGGTTGGAGAGGGATGAGAGGAGGAGATGGGTGGTAGGTGTATGGCAGACTGGAGGAGCGGCGGAGGGCGGGTGTTGGCCTCGGGAGGGGCAAAGGTTGGAGGGAAGGCCGCGGCGGAGACGCAGGGCAGGAACAGCATCACCACCAGCATTCCTATCATCGCGCTCATTCTTCTGTGCTGTGCAGCAGTGAGCAGTGGTCCTTGGCGCTGAGGGGGTAGGGAGCTGTCGCTGTCGCTATCTCCGCTGCCGCGTTTGCGACTTGTCCCGCTTCCGCCTGCTATCTCTGCTCCCTTGTTGTCCTCCTCACTCCCTGCTAGCTTGCTAGTAGCAGTTGGACTTTCATTCCCCTGCTCGCGTCTCCTTGTTTGCTCTTCTCCCTCCTGGCTGGAGAACAAGTAGCAGTAGTAGCCTTCGGGGAGGACGAGTTGTTTGATGGAGAGGTTGCAGGGATGGTCTTGGTGTTTCTGTTGAAAGATCTGCGTCATCTTCTTCATGGGGATGTTGCGGTTGATCTCGAGCTTGAATGGGAACTTCACCATCTTCATCGTTTTGGCCAACTCCACCAGCTTCGTCCCGCCAAGGTAGCGAGGCAGAACTCCTGCGTCGTCACTCCATCCTGGGACGAAGGAGAAGGGTGAGGCGTAGCAGAGGTAGAAGTGCTGGATGTTGGGCGGTAGGAGTCCGACTCTCATGGATGGAGGTCAGAAAGCTAAGAATGACTGGATGGGAAGGCAGAGGGTGCGGAAGGTGGAGGGGTCCATCTTGAGGTGTGTGACGGAGTGGAGCAGGGACAGCAGTCTGAAGTGCGCCGGGGATCTGCCGTTCTCCCAGTCGCAGTAGTAGATCTCCAGGTGCGTCAGGTGAGGCAGGCTGAGCAAGAGCTTCTGCAGTTCCGCGAACTCCATGCGGTAGTTGCAGTTGAGGCTCAGCTTAGCCAGCGAGGATGGAAGGGGGGTGAGGATCATGTTCAGCTTAGCTGCCTTCAGGTTCGGGGCCAGGTTTGGCAGATTGTCATGCATCTCTCCCAGTTCCAGCCGTTGGAGCCCTCGGAGAGCATGGTAGTGCTTGGCGGAGATGGCTCCTAGGCCCTGGATGCGTTGGATGCTGAGCCTTTCCAGGTTGGGCGGGAGGAGATCCCATAGGGATGGGCCAGAGAGGGGAGCGTGGACTTCTGGAAGGCTGAGGCTCAGAAGATTCGGCGTCAGCTCTCTCAGGTTCAGAGCGTCCAGCTTGTCCTGGTGCGCGAACTCCAAGTTCTCCAGTTGCGGCAGAGGTGTTAGCCATCCTCCGTAGAAGAAGTGATGCCTATCTGTGCCGACTCTGATGAAGAGCTTCTTGAGGCAGCGCAGAAACTTGAAGTGGTGCCATTGAACTGGAGTGGGCGCCATTTCTTGGCCTCCGTAGACCTCCACCGTCTGAAGGTTGGGCGCCAGGTGTTCCAGTGAAACCTCCATCAGCTCAGCGCATCATAAGGCCTTGAGGTTGAGTTTGGTGCGTCCGCCTAACTTTCCCTGCCAGTAAGTGAGGTCCTTCAGGGTGTTAGGCAGGGCGTCCCAGATCCACGGCTTCATCCGTCTGAGTTTCAACTGCTCCAGCGCCTCCGCTGATTGGAGGAATGGATGGAGGCAGCTGAAGAAGCCCTTGGAGTTGGTCGGCTGACAGGTGACGTTCAGCTTGCGCAGAGTTTTGGACATCTGCGGCAGTCTCAGCAGATCCTCCTTGGAGATCACTTGGAAGTGTTTGTAGGGGAGGCAGTGTTCCTGTTCCTTCGGAGTTTCCCAGGATCGGTCCTTCCTGTTGGATGGTCTCGGGCCCACCGTCATCCGCAAATCCAGCTCTCCCATGAACATGTTATGGGGGATGTGAAGGCGGCAAGGGTGGCCCTTGGAGAGGCTGCGGAGGACGCACTGGCCGATCACTCGGATGTTGAGGACTCTCCACATGCGGTCCCAGATGTCCTCCTCTTCGCCTCCTCCTTCCTCCTCCTTCTCTTCTCCCTCTTCTCCCTCCTCTCTTTCTCTGATCAACGCTGCCTCGTAGCCACAGCCTTGCAGACCTGCGCGTCTCAAGGCGGTGCGCTCGAAGTAGGGGTCCGGGGAGAGGATGTTGTCGCTGAGTCTGATGCTATGGGGTGAGGGAGGAAGCAGGCAGTGCATGCCTGGAGGTGGAGTGGGAGGTCGCTGGCGACGCCACCGATCATTCGTCCTGATGCCTCGTTGGGGCCTTGATGCCCGAGCTTCTTCCACGTCGGAGTGGGAGAGTTCGCTCTCCTCTAACTCCTCTCTTTCCACTGGCTCTCCACTCTCCTCATCACTCATCTCTGAGTCTGTCTCCTCCTCTTCAGCCACCATCATCAGCGCTGAACGGACTAGCTCCTCCTCTTCAGCAGGGGCTGACTGGGCAGTGCCCATGAGGAGCTTTCCCGCTGGTGAGTAGAGGAGGATGAGTGAGGGAGTGAGAGCGATGGCGTTCTGCAGGCTGCTGGCCAGGATGCAGGTGACGTCCTGGACGCCGAATAAGAGGTCGACGTGGTAGTTGATGGCCTGGTCCCTGGGCGGCATGTTGAGGATGCCTGGGTGCTGCTCGTGCAGAAGGTCCCACTCTTCTTCCTCGAAGGCGGGGCCGATCAGCATGGCGGCGCTCACGTCGTTCTCCACGACCCACGCCACCAAGGTCGCTGTGAAGCCGTTTTCCATCTCCAGCGTCAGCAGCGCCTGATCCATCACGATCCTCCTCCTCTCTCCTTTGCCGAAGACTCCCACATTGATGGTCTTGCGGCCTCGGAGACGGAGTTGAAGGGCGGTGGCGACGGCGCAGGTGACGGTGGTGAGTTGGGAGCCTGTGTCCAGCAGGCAGTTCGCTGGTTCCGAGAAGCTTCCATCACCGGCGTGAAGCTTAGCGGTGAAGTTCAGCATCAGCGGCGCCTTCCCATGCAGCTCACCTGTGGATGCTGTCATAGAAGACAACGATCGCTCCCTTGATGGTTCTCCCTCCAGCTCTTCGTCGCTCTCCTTTCTTCCCATGCCTGGAGGCGATGGAGAAGGGGATTGGCCGGAGTTTTCCGTCTGTAGTTGCGTGGCTGGGGAGACGAAGGGGGCATCGATGTTGGCATTGGCGCTGAGCTCCTTGGCTTCTCGTTTCTCGCTTCGGCTTCGACTCCTTTTCTCGCTCCGCTCTCCTTCCACCTTCTTCTCCTCCTCTCCGTCCTTTCTCGTCGCTTCCCTTTCGACGATCGCTACCGCCTCTCCTTTCATTTCCACTCCTTTGTCTTTCGACTGGCTCCTCAATTTCTTCTCGTTTTGGGAAGAAATGTTTGGAGACGGGGAGTGTGAGCGGGAGGGGGTAGAGGATGGAGGTGGTGTGGAGGAGATGTCAGGTGAGCTGGACAGACTGCGGAGACTGCGGCTGCGTAGGCTGTGGGGGCTGACGGAGCGGCTGTGGGTGTTGTTGCTCAGGTTGCTCTGGATGCCCGAGTCCTTGCGCTTCTGGGGCGAAGAGCCCGGCGTGGAAGAGGAGGATTGCTTGGACGCCGCTTGTTTGCTTCCCTTTTGTTGGGTACCTTCCTTCCTCAGGGGCCTCGAATTTTGAGGTGTTTCGGGGCTGGAGGAGTTCAGGGGGGCTGATTGAAAGCAAAGGGCGGTGTGATGGGTCCATTCTTGGCATACGTTGCAGACGTATGGAGTTCTGCAAGTTGGGGCCAGGTGTCCGCTTCCAAGGCAGCGATAGCAGCGAGCGCGCTTGGAGATCTGGTTCTTGCGAGCGGTGGGGGTGGTGTAGAGGGTGCACTGCATGGGCGAGTGCTTGTCATCGCAGAAGGGGCAGAAGTCTTTCTTGTCCTCCTTGGTGGGCTTCGTCTTCACGGTGTTCGGCGGCTTCGGCGGCTCCGGCTCCTCCTGCGCTGCGTCCTTTGCGATCGTAGCTCCTGCTGTGAGGAGGGATGGACCAGATTTGGATTTACTGCCTCCTCGTTTGGATTTGGGAGGGAGTAAGGATTCTTGCAGGCGCAGGTTTTCCGCCTCGCGTTCAAGGAGGAATGAGGTGTTGGAGGGAGACTTGATGGGATTGGAGAGGGTGAAGACGGTTGAGGATTCTGGAGCGGATTTTGTCTGGCAGTCGCTCGAAGACGATGGGGGCGAGGTGGAGGAGCGTGGGGTCAGCCAACTGGCACGTCTCCATGAGGAAGTGGTACTTGGCCTTGAGAGTGTCCACAAAGGACTTGAGGTTGGCCTGGCTGGCACGTGGAAGGACTTGAATGTGCTCCTTCGCGGTGCTGATGAGCAGGGAGGGGTTGTTGTACTCGTGCTCGAGGTTGTCGAGGATGTGGTTCACGTTGTTGGGGTCGCCGGAGTAGAGGTTGAGGATGTTGGCCGCGGGTCCTCCCAAGGCGTCTGCCAGCAGCAGCATCTGTTCCGGCGCCATGATCGGCGTTTGCTGGATGAGGTTGTTCCAGAGACTCCGCCAGCGATTGTATTCCAGCGGGTTCCCTTTGAACTTTGGCAGCTGGAATTTGGGGAGGCTGGCTCGGGCTTGCTGGTGGATGAAGGCTGCGGCCATCTGAGTCATGGCCACTCCCATGGACGGGTCCTGCTGTCCTTGAGCAGGGGGCGCTTCGTAGTAGACCAGTCCCTGCGGTCCTTGGACCAGGTGAGGTTGGGGCGCGGCCATCTGCTCATACTGTCACGGCAGCGGCACGAAACTGCATTGAGGTGGTTGTAGTAGGGGCAGGTTTCCCGGCTGGCCTTGTAGAGGTGGAGCCAGCGGCGGAGGCTGCGCGAATGGCGGTGGTGGTGGCGGCCGCGTCTGTGGGGCTGGGGGAGGATGATGGAGTGGTGGCGAATGGCTGTGTCGGTTGTGGCGGAGGAGGAGGATGGGGGGCGGCTGGTAGCGGGGCCTGCTGAGGCGGCACTGGTAGGTCAGCCGCTTGTCGCGGGGCCGGCTGCGGCGGCGTCTGTGGTTGAGCAGCTTGCTGTGGGGCCGCCTGAGGCGGCGCCTGCGGCTGAGCGGGAGCTGCTCTTCTTCCTTCTTCCTCTCTCGCCCTTCCTGGAAGGAAGACTGGAGGCTCCGGCGGAGGGTCTCGCAGGGGCGGAGGGAGTGGATAGGATGCCGTTGACGGCTGCGGCGGTGGAAAGTGTCCGGTGCCGGCAGATGCAGCTCCTGTCCCACCCCGTCCCTCCGGGAGAAAGGTCTCCACAGGCCCTCCTCCTCGTCCCTGATTCTCCTGGAACTGGGCCGGGTGTGGGGGGCGGATGAGGGGAATTTGGGTGGGGCAGAATGGGATCTGGGTGTAGATCTGCTGCATCTGGAGCGGGGGCGGGTTCCTCGTCTGCTCTGGCGGGTTCCAGGCTGGTCCTTGGAACTGGTAGTGATGTGGCATCGACGGATGCGGCGTCGCTACTCCAGCTGGAAATTGCGCCGGCAGCTGAGGTGGCACTTCGTGAGGGGGTTGCACTGGCAGCTGGACCATCTGTGGTCCTTGGGCTCCTGGCTGCTGGTGCCATGGCTGCTGTAGCTGCTGGTGCTGGGCGGCGGGGATGAAGTGTAAGGTCCCCGGCGGGGGGACGGAGGATGGCCGCGGGAGTGGTCTGGAGTGCAGCAGGATCGCTTCTCCTGGGTGTTCGCAGGACGTATCTCGCCAGTACGCTGGGTACTGGCTCCAGTGTGGTCCTTTGACTGGGCATCCGTCTCCTCCTGCCTCGTTCACCCTCCGCGCAGCCTCCAGCTCCTGCTGAGTGTGTTGCTTCGCGGAGGCAAACGAGGCGCTGATTTCCATGTCCTCCACTTCTCCTCTCTGCGGATGAGGGGTGGAAGGACGTTGGATGAAGGTCGGAGGGGGTTCTGAGCGGCGCCCCAGCTGAGCTGCAGGATGGAGAGGCTTTCTCTCCCCATAGGCATAGAAGCCCTCTGGACGAGCTTCAACCGGAGCTCCTGGGTAGTCTCTGGGCGGCGGTTGCGGCGGGGGAGACTGAGGCCTCCGCGGCGGTGGCTGCGGGGGAGAGAGAGGCCTCTGCGGCGGGGGTTGCGGCGGCGCCGCTGCCACCGGCAGAGGACTTTGCGGATGTCCTTCTGACGTCTCCATCAGCGACGGCGACTGAACATCGGGGCCGATCGCTGAGTAGTAGTGGCCCTGAGGCCCGGTGTAGTAGCAGCTCTGGAGGCTGCTGGCTGGCTGACTTATCAGCCCTTCGGCTGTGCGAGGGTGGCGCTGAGGCCCTTTGGGTCGGCTTTGGCTCTGGGGCCCCGCGGCATGCTCTTCTCCATGGTAGGAGGGCATGTGCTGCATCGACTGGGCACTGTCCACCAACTGCATCAGCTGGGTGGCCTCCATTGTCGAATTTGGCAGCCTTACTGAGTTTGCGTCCATCCTGGACATGGACACGTTGTGCGTGGCAGCCCTCACACCACATTCCGGAAGGTTCTCTTGCATCTCGGTGAGGGAATCGGTGGGTTCGGCGTAGATGAAGGGTGAATGGTAGTGCTGGAAGGGTTGGCGGAGGTTCTGCGGAAGCTGTGGGTGAGATGAAGAGGTAGGGATGAGAGGTAGGGAAGTTGGGTGCTGGGGGGCTGTGGGGTAAGCAGGCTGTTGAGAAATGGGAAGGGCAGTGCCGGGAGTGGGAAGTGAGGTGTGGGGAATGGAGACGGGAAGGAAGGTGGTGGGCGGTTGAGCGTTGGGCTGGTTGCAGGCCACCGGGTAGTGTACGAAGGCGGGGGCATTGGGGACGGTGAGGGCTTGGGAGATGCCCTCCGTCGCGGTCTGCGGGTAGGTGATGGCCAAGGGGGCCGGCTGTCTCTCCGGCTGTCAGTAGTAGGGCACCAGCTGTCCTTGCAGATTCCCTCCACTGGGCATCACCATGGTGTAGTTGGGATGTAGGTCAGAGGGTTGGGGAAGGACGGGAGTTGAGTGAGCTGCTGCTGCAGGTTCGATCGCCAGTCTCGGCGTGGTCGGTGGTAAGGCGAGCTGCTGTGGCGAGGAGTAGGAGCTTAGTTGGTGGGGCGGTGCTGGAAGAGCCAGCATCACCTGGCTGGCTGGCAGAGCTAGCCGCTGCTGACTGGAGGGCAGAGCCAATGGCTGGCCTGTCGGCTGGGAGGGCGGCGGCGCTGCGGGCAGTGCCAGTAGCTCCTGGCTGGCTGGCAGCGCTGAGGGCTGGCAACGTTGCCTTGCTTCCTGGCTCTCCGTCTGCGGGAAGGAGCGTTTCTCCACTTCCTGAGCCAGGGCGAGGTGGGTGTTGTGAAGCTGGGAGAGTTGGGCCATGTAGGGCTGGAGCCTGGGGTCCTGAGGGGCCAGGTGCTCGATTTGTCCGCCTAGGAGCTCAATGGCCTGTTTGCAGTGTCTCAGGTTGGTTGAAAGCTGTTGATGCTCTTCCGACGCTTCGCTTTCTGGGTGCTCGCTTCCTTGGCGGCTTGGCAGGCTCTGGTGGGACTCCATGGATTGGGACAGGCTGTGCGATGGGAACTCCGGGGCCGTATGCCACTGGCTGCGAGAGGAAGGCCCCGTAGGAAGTTCCGCCGTAGTTGAAGATCTGGCCTCTGAGTAGGGAGTTTGGTTGCGGGAAGTGGGATGGTTGGAAGGCAGCTGGAAAGAGGTTGGGGTGAAGAGTTGCTGTGAGGGCGTCTGAATTGGCCTGGATTGCGGCGGCGGCGTTGAAGCCAAGAAACCAAGCACACTGCAGACGGTATTGTAGATGTCCATGCAGTTCTGCTGGATCCGTGGGAGCGTCTCCGGGGACTGGTACGGGACCATCTGCAGGATGATGGCGAGGTTGTCAGGGTGTAAGATGCCCTGGGCCACCAGCTGATGCAGGACTGGAATCCATGGCAATCCCTTTCCCAGCTTTGGACAGCAGTTGCGACAGAGGTAGCTAGAGCCTGTGTTGTCCAGCAGGAAGGAGCAGAGCTCGGCGATGTTGAGGATCTGGTTCCCATGCAGATCTCGCTCCAGGTGGGTGCTGGCACAATCGAAGCAGAAGTTGGCCTTGCAGTGGGAGCAGGCGATCTTCCTGTACTGGGTCTTGGAGTTGTGGCAGAGGCTGCAGGTGAAGCGCTGTTCCCGCTCTTCACCGGCCATTCAGCCCGTGGCCTGGTCCGTCTCCAGGACGGCCACTGGACTCTGCTTTCTTCTCACTACAGTCCCTAGACCCAGTCATAGCTTCATCTCTAGGCCACAAGTCCGAAAACTGAGCCTGGATAGATGTTGCGCTCTCCTAAACCTGAGACAAGCTTCACTTATTCTCAAATCTGCCCATGCCTCTTGTCTCCTTGCTCCCTTCTTTTCTGTTTTGCGTTTTCGCTTTCCGCTTACTAATCCATTGTCGCCAATTTCTTAGGTACGGAAGCAAGAGATGTTTACAGTGCCAGTTGAGGGTAGAAGGGAGGAAAAAGGGGGTAGAAGGGGATAGGCAGTGATTGGTGGAGAAGGGTTGAAGTGTGTAATGTGGTGTAAGGAGAGAGGGAGGGGCGATGGTGGCGGTGGCTACTGTAGGTGAGTGGAGGAGGTCGGTCCTTTGTCTTCCTCCATCGGCGATTCCTCCGCGGAGCTCTCCTTTTCACTAGAACTTCTCTCTTCCGCAAGCAGAATCAAGAGTCATTCAGGGGTGAGAAGAGAGGAATGCGTGAGTGGATATGAGAGGGAAGGGAAGGATGGACCGGGCAGTTGGTGCCTTTGGCTCATTCGACTCGCGGCTGTCCCCCTTCTTCGACAGTGTGGACATTGAATACTTTCGAACGCCCGCTTTTCCACCTGTGTTCTTCCTTGGTTTTGCAGCATCGTGCAAACTATCTTTCCATCTGCCATTGCTCCACTTTCTTGGCGTTCAGTGAATAAAATCAGCTCGGGAAGAAGTACGCAGCCGACACAGGAGGCCTGCCACAGCGCCTCCGCATCTGGAGCCTGTACAGCCACGTCTTCGGCCACTCCTTCTTCAACGCCTCCTTCGGCGGGGAGAACTCCGGCCTGGACTACGGCTACCTGGACATCGGCAACACGGACAAGACGGCCAGCTCCTTTCGCCTCTTTGTCCATCCCAACCTCAGTTCCACCTCTAGGCTCTTCTTTTAGCCTCTCCTGTGTGTGAACTGAGCCCTTTCACTTTCTCCACAATCCCTTCTGCTGGCGCTGGCATTATCAGCAAAAGCAGCCCCTAGCTCTCTAGCCCTTCCAAACCTTCTAGAAATTTCTTCTTGCGTTTGTGACGTCAGCATTCAGCCTTGCCCAATCCTACAGCCTTAGTACCTACCTTCTAGGTCCCAAGCAGACGTGTACAGTAGATCTCTGTTGCGTAATGCTCTGCTAGGCTAGGCTAAGCTTAGGCACCCTGACCCACGCGCATACACTGGCTCCCCTCATACCTACCTCCATTTTCACTTAACACACCTTCACTTTCACCCTTCACCTTTGTTGGCGCCCACTCCTTCTCCCCTTTCGCTCTGTCAAAAAAGCCCTCCTCAGGGCTAGAAAAATCAGAACAAAGGTTCAAAGAAGAGGATGGCCGTACAGCCCCGCTCCGCCTACCACCTGCGGGGCCCGTGCGACGACAGCTGCCAGCTCGGCGCCGGACGCGCCGCCAACAAGCACTCCTACAACAAGTTCCTCTGCAGCCGCTGCAACAGCACCGTCTGCCGCCGCTCCGCCGACGACGCCTACACCCCTCCAGGCTCCGCCAGCATGGAGGTCTGGCAGGCCCTGAACGTGGCCACCCAGACCGCCGTCGACGCCCACCGGCAACACCCCCGCATCATCTGCCACACCTGCAGCCGCGAGGACCAGACGGAGCCCCTCTACGCCCCATCCATCAAGGATCAGCTCATCGCCCTTCACCTCTACGAGAGCGAGGAGCACATACGCTACACACCGGTTCCCACTCTCCATCACACTCAGGCCCGGCAGGAAGCAGATGATGGAGACGAGGGGGAAGAAGAGGAGGAAGAAGAGTCGGAGGAGGAAGAGGAGGATGAGGGGGGGATGGAGGACGGCAACGTCAGCAACCACCAGACCCGGCCGCCATCGAACAGCCTACCCCTGCCCAGCTCCGGGCTCTCCAAGCTCAGCTCCAAGAAGCAGAGGAGGAGATACGACGCCTGCAGGCTGAGGCCCGGGGAGGAGCGCGCGGGGACGAAAGCTTTGACACAGCCACCAGCCAAGACCCACCGCCACTACCCCCTCTACCCTCAGACCAAGCGGGCCCGTCCGGGCTCAGGAAGGGCGGGAGGCCGGCGGAGAAGCCAGCGGGGAAGCCGGCGGGGAAGAAGGAGACGGGGAATACGCAGACGGCCAGCTCCGACATCACCAGTGTCATCCAGGTCCTCTCTGACACCCTTGCTTCAGCACTCAGTCGCTCGGGTAGAGACACAGAGGACCCTACTCGCCCAAAGCTCGGAAAGCTCACGCCAGCCTTGCCCACCTTCGACGGGAAGGACATGAGCGACTACAGGCGCTGGCGCGAGGAGTTCCAGTACCTCGTCGCCGACAACCGCTGCCTCAACAACAACGCCCGCTTCGCCTACCTCCTCATGGGGCTCAAGGGCAGTGCAAAGTCCAAGGTGCAGCACCTTTCCGCCGCGGACTCAGCCAGCTGGACGGAGGCCAACCGTATCCTGGAGGAGGTCTACGGGGACCCGGACGCCACCAAGGCCATCCTGTACGGCAAACTGCGCAACCTGGGCACCATCAAGATGAACGAGCTCGCCAGCTTCTACGACAAGCTCTCCATCATCTCCTGCGAACTTCGACGCCAGGGAGTCCAGAGCCAGGACGACCTCGTCTACCAGATCCTGCCCAGCCTGCCCTACTCAATGCAAGAGCGGCTAAGGCGGTCCAGACTGGAGCAGCGGAAGTTACCGACGCCCAGCATGGAAGAGCTGCTCGCGTGGCTCCGCCTAGAAATTCAAGTTCAAGGCAGCCTCGTTCATGAGAAGGAGAAGAAAGAGAAGCCCGAGAAGTCGCCCTCCCAACCCTACAGCCTACAATTGAGCCAAGTCGGCGGGGAAAAGGAGGGGACGGAGTCCGGAAAAATGAAAAAGGGAAAAAAGGGAAAAGAGGCCAAAAAGGCCCCGGGGAATGGAAAAGAGGCCCCAAAGGCCCAGGGAAGCGCTGAGCCTGGCTCTCTCTCCCGACCACCCTGCCCCTTCTGCGAAAAGGACCACTGGGCTCACCAGTGCAAAGAGGTGGAGACAGTGAAGGAGAGACGGCAGATAGTGCGCGAGAAGGGCCTGTGCTACAACTGCCTGAGCTCCAAGCACGCCGTCACCGAGTGCACCAGTCAGCGAACCTGCCGCACCTGCAACCGCAAGCACCACACCAGCCTGCACCAGGACAAGGGCGTCAGCTTCGCGGCCAACCAGTTCGGGGATGAGACGGGGGAGGAGGAGGATAACAGCGTCTTCGGCCACTCCTTCTCCACCGCCATCGGGCCCAACTCCAAGCAGCTCACCGATGTCACCATCCTCCCTTACTTCAAGACCCTCGCCTACAACCAGAAGACGGGAAAAAGTGCGCCAGTCACAGTCTTACTGGACGGATGCAGCGATGCTAGCTGGATCGAAGAGGAGACAGCGGCCAAACTGCAGCTTCGACGGGGCCCAAGATTCACGGTGAGCGTGGCGACAGCGCAGACGGAGGAGAAGAAGAAGTGCCAGACGAGTGAGGTGAGCTTGGAGCTGCGGAGAGAGGACGGGGACCGGTTCGGCATCTGCGCCAGGACGACGCACAAAGTCACCGGCAACCTCAACGTCGGCGGCTTCATCATCAAGAAGCCGCTCCTCCAGGGTCACTACACCAACCTCCCTCCGGCAAGGATGCGAAGTCTGAAGGTGAACCTGCTACTGGGTGCGGACTACCTGGAGCAGGTGACGGGGCCGGACGCGGCGGAGGCAACGGCGCTGTCAGCGGAACTGACAGAAGTCTCCTCGCCCTTCGGACGCATCCTCCGCGGCCGCGTCAAGGCCAACCACCTCAAATACAGCCCCAGCTACTGCATAAACGGCTTCTCAGCCTGCTGTCTCCAAGAAGATCAGCTAGCAGCAGCCGTGCGAGAGCAGACAGAGCTCGACGTGCTCGCCTTCCGCGCCAAGGAGCCAGAGGACGGGAACAGCGACTGCCGGACGCAGAAGCTGCTGGAGACCCTCTCGCGAGACAAGGACGGACGCTACACCATCCGCCTTCCCTTCAAGTCAGACGCCAGTGCCCTGCAGAGCGACTTTAAGGCCGCCTTCGCTAGGACCAAGCGCATCCACGACAAGCTCACCGAGGAGGGGCGCAAGGAGTACTACGGGGTCTTTCAGCAGCACTTGGAGAACGGCTTCCTGGAGGAGGTGAAGGAGACGGCGCCGCCGGGGCGCCTGGTGCACCACCTGAGCCACTTCGGGGTGGAGAAGGAGGAGAGCGAGACGACCAAGCTCCGCCCGGTCGTCAACGCTAGCGCCAGAAGCCGCTCAGGACCCAGCCTCAACGATCTCCTGGAAACTGGTCCAGATCTCCTAACCAACCTCCTAGCTCTCCAGCTCCGCCTTCGCTGCTACCAAGGCCTCTTCTTCTCGGATGTGAAGAAGGCCTTCTACCAGATCCGCATCCACGAGGACGATCGCGACGCCTGCAGAGTCATCTTGCCAAAGTTCCTCGACCGCCCACTGGACGAGAAGAACTTCCAGGTGTACCGCTTCACGTCGCTCATCATGGGCTCAACCAGCAGCCCCTGGGTCCTTCTCGCCTGCATCGGGCACCTCTGTGAAGAAGAAGCAAAAGAGGCAGAGGAAAGTGGAGGGAGCAAGCATGGACTCAGCCCAGCCGAGCTACGCAGCCTGCCCCACGCCACCTACATGGACAACGTGGTCGGCACCTTCGACAAGGAGGAGGAGGGCAAGCGCAAGGCGGAGGGCTACAGGGCCGTCTTCAAGGACGCGGCGATGGAGCTCAGGGAGTTCGCCTGCGGGAACAAGAGCGTCGTCAGTGGCCTCCCCGACAGCGCCGTCCACAACGGCCCCACCATCCACGCCCTCGGCCTCGTCTGGGACCTGGAGCAGGACAAGTTCAGCCTTGCCCCACCCAAGCTACAGCAGCTAAGGAACAAGTCCAGCTACACGAAGCGGGAGCTCCTGGCCGGCTCAGCACGAGTCTACGACGTCTACGGCTACTACCTGCCAATCACCCTTCAAGCAAAGCTCTTTTTCCGCCAGCACGGGCTGGGGATGAAGCGCTGGGGAGATAGAGTGGACGGGAAGCTGAGCAAGGAGTACGCGGACCTGGTGGAGCAGCTGGCCAGCCTGGGGGAGCGCAAGCACAATCGCCGCCTCAACCTGGACCGCCACAGCCCCGTCGAACTCATCGTCTGCAGCGACGCATCCGCCAAGGCCTTCAGCTTCATCGTCTTTACGAAGCAAGGCAACAAGGTCGACTTCCTCTACGCCAGAAGCCGGCTCATAGGCAAGCAAAGTGGCACCCGGATCACCGTGCCTCGCACGGAGCTCTGGGGAGCGTTGGCCGGAGCTAGAGCCTCGCAAAAGATCCGCTCCCTGCTGGCCTCTCACCTGAAGTTCCAGACCACGCACTTATTCACCGACAGCCGCATCGTCTACTGGTGGATCAAGCGAAGCGAGTCCCTGAAGCGGCCCTATGAGAAGAGGAGAGTGGGAGAGCTGCTGGAGTACGTGGAGGCGGACAACGTGCGCTTCATCGGCACCAAGGAGAACCCGGCCGACTTCGCCACCCGCCCGCTCAAGGCCACCGAGCTCACCGCCGACCACCTCTTCTACACCGGTCCCAACTGGTTCCAGCAGCCCAGCAGCGCCTGGCCAGATGAAGGAGCAGAGCTCGAAAGCCTCCCAGAAGAACTCGCCCAGGGAACGCCGCGGAACGGCGGAGAGAAGGGGAAGCAGCAGGCAGAGCAGAGCATCACCTGCACCCAGCACTCAGGCCCGCCCCAGCAGCGGGGAGCTGGCTGGGGGAGAGGAAACGGAGGAAAAGAGGCGAAAGGCCCACCAAAAGAGCCAAAAGGGCCAAGAAACAATTCCCCCCGATCACCTCCACCACCACAGGGCGCCTCCAACAAGGCCTTCAAGCACAGCAAGCTCGCCCGCGCCCGCTCACCTCCGCCGCGATGGGGCACCGCCAGCGGTGGCGGGAATCGAGAGCAAGGGCCCCCCTCCGTCTCAGGGGGGCAAGAAGAAGAGGCCCCGAGCCCAAGAAAAGAGCAAGGGCCCCCCTTCGTCTCAGGGGGGCGAGAAGAAGAGGCCCAGAGCCCAAGAAAAGACGCAAAAGGCGCACCAAAAGAGGCCCAGAGCCCACGAGAAGAGGCAAAAGGCCCACGAAGGAAGACAGCAAAAGAGGCCCAGAGCCCACCGGCACCCGATTTGCTGGAGCTGTTTGAAGAAAAACGGTTGAAAGGCTATCAGCATTTGATAGGAGTTGTCGGGTGGATGCGAAGGTGGCAACGAGGCAAGGGGGAGGAGGTCTGGGGCAAGAGACTGATGAGCGAGGAGCGAGTGGAGTCGGAGAAGTGCATCATCCGCGCCCTCCAGTCCAAGCTCAGCCCCGCCCAGATCACCAGCTTCAACGCCAAGCCAGACGAGGACGGACTCCTCCGAGCGCAAGGCCGCCTACACCTCACTCTCAGCCCCTATCTACTGCCAGAGCACTGGGTCTCCAACCTCATCATCCTCGACTACCACGCCAAGTTCGGGCACGCCGGCGTCGCCCACACACTCAGCGCCATCCGGGAACACTACTGGATACCCAAGCTCCGGCGCCTCACACTTTTCATCCTCAAACGCTGCCCAGCATGTCGCCGCCTACGCTCAAGCCCAGCTCCACCTCCGCCTCTAGGACGCCTTCCAGCCTCTCGACTACGCATCGAAGCCCCGCCCTTCAGCTCAGTCACAGCCGACCAGCTGGGGCCCTTCAAGCTGCGGAACAAGAACAAGGAGAGCAAGCGCTGGATCTTCGTCGCCCTCTGCAACGTCACCCGCGCCGTCTTCTTCGACCTCCTTCCCGACTACTCATCCACCGCCATCATCAATTCTTTCCGACGACTCTGGAGCTGGCGGGGAGTGACAAGCGGGGAGATCTACGTGGACAGAGCCAAGGCATTCGTGGGGGCGGCAAAAGTGCTGGAGACGGAGATCGAGGCCGCCCTCGGCAACGACTCCTACACCAGCTTCCACTTCCGTTTTGGGGCCATCCAGTCACCTTGGATGCAGGGAGGAGCAGAGAGGATGGTGAGGGCACTGAAAGAGGCACTGCGAGTGCTGACCTGGGGACGCGCGCTGGACGACGAGGAGCTACGCACACTGCTACTCCGCCTATCCGTCATCATCAACAGCCGCCCCCTCACCCAGCCCGCCTCTGGACCAGATGATCTACAGCCACTACGCCCCATCGACTTCCTCATGCCCGGCTACCGCCCACAAGCCTACCTACTCTCCCGACTCCCCCCGCCTCAAGGACAAGCCGCACAAGCTCTGCGTCGGCAACTGCTGCATCAAGCTCGGGCGCTGAAGGAAGCACAGGGACGCTGGAAAAAGGAGTACCTGCAAATGCTGCGAGAGAAGGACGGGTGGAGGAAGGCGAGAGGAGGGCAGCCGGACTGGAGAGTGGGCCAGGTGGCCCTGCTCGACGATGACGGGAAGCGGGCCGACTGGAAGCTCATCCGCATCACCGCCTTGCACCCTGGAAAGGACGGCATCCTTCGCTACGTCTCAGCTAGGACGGCTACGGGGCACGAGAGCACCTACCCAGTCCGCCGCCTGGTCGCCCTGGAGCTGGAGGAAGACGCGAGCAGCAACGCCCAGCCCGCCAGCAGCACCAGCAACGCCCAGTCCGCCTCCACTACTCCACCTTCATCTACTCCATCGTCCGCAAGCGCATAGAGGGTCCCTGCTTGTGCCTCGGCACTTGCACACCCTCTACACCCGGTTCTCTGGTTTCATCATAGTGGACACTGCTGGTGGTGCGCTGTTTGTGAGGAGTGGGCGGAGCGAGAGAGGAATGCGAGGGTGCGAGGCGAGCGCTGGAATGCAAGACAGATAACGGCCCTTCCAGCCCACCCAGCCAGCCGCCTACCCGTCTCCATCCGCCCTCAGCCTACTCGTGCTCAACATTCCACTGCTCCTCACCCGTCACTGTTCTTCAAACTCACCCTTTCCCATTGTCCCACTGCTAAGCTTCGATTGTTTAGCCCAAATTCACTCCGCCTAGTACCTTTTCGCTTACCAAACTCCTTTCTCTCTTCACATTTTCACCTGACTCTTCGGTGGTATCGTTATGCAAAGTGGTCCAATCCAGCGAGTGCTTCTTGCCCCTGGATTCGAGTCAGTGCCTCTTGCCTGCTCGCCCTTTGCTACGAGAAAGCTGAGGAGGAGGGAGGGGAATGTGGAGGAGGGCTGGAGAGAGGCGTGAGAAGGGAGAGGTGGGAGTGGAGGAGGGCGAGCCTAGGCCAGCCCCCGCTCACCCACCCTCCAACCTCCCACGCACCCTTGCTACCCGCCTTCTTTCCCAACCGCCTTTTGGCACAACTTCAACCTCTTTTGATACTCATTTGCTATTTTAGGCTCAGCCCTTTTCGTTTCTACAAAAACTTGGCCTTCATGACTTGGTCTGGTTTAGTCGCTTTGGCTATCATGATTTGAGACAGCATTGTTTTATCTGTTCAAAAAAATAGGAATTTGAGCTTTTGTTAGAATGAGATTTGGCCAGAAATTTTGCTTTAGGATGCCATCAGGAAAATGCTCAATCCAATTTCAATGCTTTCCGTTTGACCAATTATTCAGCGATTCCCGGCTAGTTAGCTCTTCCCCATGCTTCATTGATAGCACCTTTGGCCTTTAGTTGGCGGGCAGTGATGTGGACATTGAATACTTTCGAACGCCCGCTTTTCCGCCTGTGTTCTTCCTTGGTTTTGCAGCATCGTGCAAACTATCTTTCCATCTGCCATTGCTCCACTTTCTTGGCGTTCAGTGAATAAAATCAGCTCGGGAAGAAGTACGCAGCCGACACAGGAGGCCTGCCACAGCGCCTCCGCAGACAGAAACTGCAGAAGAAGAGAGACGGCGGCAACACCAACGGCAGCAGCACCGAGGCGGCCGAACCCTGGGGGGAAAGATAACCGCACAGGGGGGGGGCGGGGCCCCCCCCCGCTGCCCCCGCCTTGGGGCCGGCCGCCGGGAAGCGCGCCACGCACCCCGCAAGGAAGACGGCCGCGCCCACCTCCCCCCGGCCCCCCGCGGGCAGGCACCCGCCGCCCCGCCCCCCCGCCCCCCCCCCCCCCCCCCCCCCCCCCCCCCCCCCCCCCACCCCCCCCTCCCCCTCCCGCCCCCCCCCCCCCCCCCCCCACCCCCTCACTCACCCCACCCCCCCCCCCCCCCCCCCCCCACCCCCCCCCCCCACACACCCCCCCCCCCGAACCCCCCCGCCCCCCCCCCCCCGGTCCTTCGCCCTGGCCTTGAATTCCAGGCATTGCTTCTGCCGGCATTCAAGGGGGGCTAGTAGAGAAGGGGGAGAATGAGGAGGCCCGACTAGGAGTCGGGGCGGTTGGCCCAGGCTGGCCAGGAGGCGAGCTTGCGCTGCACAGGTCTTCTGTAGCCTCTCAACTTGCGAGCTGGACTCCCCAATGACATAGGCTACAGAACTCCTATAGCTAGGATTGATTCTGGCCGTGTCAGTAGGAAGAGTCGCTGTCAACAAGTCGACCTTTCCTTGACAACCTCCTCTTGCCACTCCTTGCTGCAGCAACTTCGGAGGAGGCAACAAGGATCCTCGCCCTTTCCTTTTCACCGCTTCTAGTCCAGAGGACATCAAAGGAGGTGGGAAAGGAGTGCTCACAGTTCCAGAGGCTCCTTCTATCCCATGAGGGAATTGAAGTGGCTTAGGACGTGAGAAGGCCTTCGCATCCACCTCCAGCCTGGAGGGCTTTGGAGGGGAAGGGAAAGGCACTAAGGAACGGTTGTCAAGGCGGGGCTCAGGCCAGACAGGCAAGGGAGGAGGTGAAAGTTGAGGACTCACCTGGTCTCCCGAGCGGCGGTCTCTCGCATGTCTGGCTCTTTCTCGTCCCGATCGAGAGCTTCGAGGGGCAGGGCGTTGCTTGTCCTGTGGCATGAGGACGCCGAGCTTGCCCTTGAGGACGGAGATGCCTGGAGGGGGTGGGGGTAGCCCTCTGGCTTGCTTAGGAGGGGGAGCGGAGGACTCGCGAGACTCAGGGGGGGCCTCGGAAGCTTCCAACTCTTCCTCTTCAGGGGTCAATATCCGGCCTTCTTGTAGCTCTGCCATAGGGAGAAAGAGGGGTGTAAGAAGTGGGCAAAGGAGGGCGGGGGACTGAGAGGCAGGGCTGAGAGCAAATGACTGGGTTGGCTGGACCGCCTCAGAACTACCCTCTCCAAAGTGGTGTGAGGGCAGTCAGGAGGAGAGGGTGTGTGTGTGTGTGCAGTTGCCGGTCCGGCTGCTGGCGTTGTATCGTACAGCGAGTGGGGGAGGGAGATTGATAAGGGGGGCCGATGGGAGGAGGAGGGGGAAAGAGAGAGGGGGTGTTGTGCAGAAGGGGCGTCAGGGCGGGGTAGTGGTGTCGGTGGAGGGCTTCCCAAACTATTCCGGCTCCTTTGAGGGGGCCCGAAGAGGAGAGAGAGAGAGAGAGAGGGGGGGGGTGTGAGGAAGAGCAAATAGGAGAGGGGGGCCAGGTGGCGGCGGCGGTATGCGCCTTGTTCTGCCCGAGCAGCTCTCCATCCTCCGGCCTCATTTGTCTCTCCGTCCAGGGAGGCCCAGGTGCCTGACAGGGCAGGGTGCAGGGAAGGTGTGAAGGGGAGGGAAGCGAGGGAAGGGAAGGGTAAGAAGTGTGTAAAGGGGGGCGGGTAGTGTGATCCGGTTGATGCTGATGGGAGCGTTGATGGGGGAACTCGATCGTCCTAAGTGCGGGGTAGCGTAGGTGGCTCGTTGACTGATGAGCAGCAGGCGAAGTGTGGGTGGAGAGTGTGTGTGTGCCTCAGGGAGAGGGAGGGGGTCATTAATCTTGACGCAGGGAGTGGGGCACGAAAGAGAGGGCCGATTCCTCCAGAGTGTTGCAAGTGTACGTTTGGGGGGCTGCTCTTGGGACTCCTTTCTCCTCCCGCCTGCTGGGAGGCTTAGCTCGCACACTGGGCCTGAAGCAACGAATATGCGGGCTCGTCAGGGGCAGGGATTCGCGTGCCCTCCCAATCCTCTCCTATTGCCGTCGCAACGTAGGAGAGGCAGGGCAGATCCTCGTCCAGGCAGGGCAGAGGGAGGGGTCAAAATGGAGGCAGGCACTCCCGTCGGGGGAGTAAAGGTATGTGTGTCCCGGGCTCCTCTCCAGTTAGAGGCGGCTTGGAGGGGCTCCCCAGAAAGGGGAGAGAACTTGAAGGGGTGTGGCAGGCAGCCACTCATTAGCAGAGCACTGGGCTCAGTAATGCCGTCCTTCCAGCTCTGGTGTTGCTGAGCGCGTTCCGGAGCAGGGCACCCACACTTGGGGGGCCTCCTCTGTACACCCCTCGGGTAGGTAAAGGGGGGCCGTGCAAATGCTGCTGCCTGCTCGATCTATCCTCCTGGGAGGCGCAGTGTCTGCTGGCAGGGGGACTTGAAGGAGAGGCTCAGGCTAGCGAAGGGGCGCTGGATCCGCACTACGTCTGGCTGGCTAAGTCCTTCTCCTCATGGCTGAGGGTAGGATGCTTAGTTGGCCTGAGCAGTGTGGCGCAGGGTGAAGTCGTGCTGGTCCAGGGCGCAGAGGTTGGCGGTAGGGATGTCGCTGGTGGGCGGGCGAATCATCCAATCACTCTCGAGCTAACCAAAAGCTGTGCCATTCGGCACTGCTTGCAGCAATTACATGGTGACCGTCGCCCTCCGCAAGTTCTTTCTTTCCAAAAACATACGGCTGGCAACAGTGAAGCATAAGAGGGCGTGGAGGAAGAGAAGGGGATTGGGGGTGAGCAGATGTTCTGCGACCGGTTCCGGGCATGGCTACGGCCCACAGCTCCTCCCCTCCCTCCTTCGCATCGCTGCTCTTCACACGAGTGTTCAAACGTTCAAATCAAATAAACCAAATAAATTTGACCAGGCAGTGACTACGCTGATGAATTAGTGAATGTGAATGGAAAGATGTGGGAGAGAGTGTCTGAGCTTCTGCTGCCGCTCATACTCGGCCCAGTTGACTGCACGGGAGCAGTCAAAGAGTGGCTTCGTCTCCGGTTTCTTCCCCTTTCTCACCAAGTCCTGCATCCCATTCTCTTACAAGCCTGGACCTTTGAGGCAAAAAGTTGGCGACCTGGTAGAAGAAGCAGGTGAGTGTACGCATCCACTGGTCCCAGCGAGGACCCGGCGGAATTTCCCCCTCCATCTCATCAGCCCTTACTACAACTAGCCAAGCACACCCAAGAATCAGGAGCAGAAGCAAACTCATTTTATATGAATTTTCCTGATTTGAAGGGCTACGCTTTGGTTGAATGAGGCTCTTTTCTCTTACGTCATTCAGCTAAAAGCGTGGGCGATTAGCATGCCAAGGAAAGGTGCTTAGATGTTGTAAGTAGATTTATTCCGCCACTTCAAATTAAGCTGCAATCTTTCTTACTTGGGATAAGCTTGTTTATTCCTACACCTCTCAGTAAATCCTCACATGACCAATGACCCTTCGTTAAAAACTTATCCAATCTATTTTACTTGAGCAAGTAGCATTTACTTATTTGGCTTTACTTTATTTATTGCTTTATTTGTTGCAATGCTTGACGCTATCTTCCTTTTCAATGTTACTCAAGAATTATCTTTTCCTTCAATTGTATGTCAACTGTACAAAATGTGACGCAGCTCAGTTGACCAGGATTCAGGACTCGAACTGGGAGGAAACACCTCGATAATACAGCCCTTTCCTTTTCATCAGCTCCTCGTGTCTGCCCAACTACAAATCTTTCTCCCTCGATGTTTCTTTTCGAGCAAAGCCATGAGAACCTCAGCGACAGTTCCGCCCTTGATGACGGCAATGAGGTCCGCATGCTGTATGGTGGACAGACGATGGGCTATGATCAACACCGTCCGCCCTTTCGACGCTTTCTCCAGCGCATCTTTCACCTGCGTCACAATCTTCCAACTCACAACCCCAACTGCTCGGCTCAACAGAACCTTGGCCTCCGACTCAGAGTCCAGGGCAGAGGTGGCCTCGTCCAGGATCAGCACTCGCGGCTGCTTCACCAGCGCCCGAGCGATGGCTCAACAGAACCTTGGCCTCCGACTCAGAGTCCAGGGCAGAGGTGGCCTCGTCCAGGATCAGCACTCGCGGCTGCTTCACCAGCGCCGGAGCGATGGCTCAACAGAACCTTGGCCTCCAACTCAGAGTCCAGGGCAGAGGTGGCCTCGTCCAGGATGAGCACTCGCGGCTGCTTCACCAGCGCCCGAGCGATGGCTCAACAGAACCTTGGCCTCCGACTCAGAGTCCAGGGCAGAGGTGGCCTCGTCCAGGATGAGCACTCGCGGCTGCTTCACCAGCGCCCGAGCGATGGCTCAACAGAACCTTGGCCTCCGACTCAGAGTCCAGGGCAGAGGTGGCCTCGTCCAGGATGAGCACTCGCGGCTGCTTCACCAGCGCCCGAGCGATGGCTCAACAGAACCTTGGCCTCCGACTCAGAGTCCAGGGCAGAGGTGGCCTCGTCCAGGATGAGCACTCGCGGCTGCTTCACCAGCGCCCGAGCGATGGCTCAACAGAACCTTGGCCTCCGACTCAGAGTCCAGGGCAGAGGTGGCCTCGTCCAGGATCAGCACTCGCGGCTGCTTCACCAGCGCCCGAGCGATGGCTCAACAGAACCTTGGCCTCCGACTCAGAGTCCAGGGCAGAGGTGGCCTCGTCCAGGATCAGCACTCGCGGCTGCTTCACCAGCGCCCGAGCGATGGCTCAACAGAACCTTGGCCTCCGACTCAGAGTCCAGGGCAGAGGTGGCCTCGTCCAGGATCAGCACTCGCGGCTGCTTCACCAGCGCCCGAGCGATGGCTCAACAGAACCTTGGCCTCCGACTCAGAGTCCAGGGCAGAGGTGGCCTCGTCCAGGATCAGCACTCGCGGCTGCTTCACCAGCGCCCGAGCGATGGCTCAACAGAACCTTGGCCTCCGACTCAGAGTCCAGGGCAGAGGTGGCCTCGTCCAGGATCAGCACTCGCGGCTGCTTCACCAGCGCCCGAGCGATGGCTCAACAGAACCTTGGCCTCCGACTCAGAGTCCAGGGCAGAGGTGGCCTCGTCCAGGATCAGCACTCGCGGCTGCTTCACCAGCGCCCGAGCGATGGCTCAACAGAACCTTGGCCTCCGACTCAGAGTCCAGGGCAGAGGTGGCCTCGTCCAGGATCAGCACTCGCGGCTGCTTCACCAGCGCCCGAGCGATGGCTCAACAGAACCTTGGCCTCCGACTCAGAGTCCAGGGCAGAGGTGGCCTCGTCCAGGATCAGCACTCGCGGCTGCTTCACCAGCGCCCGAGCGATGGCTCAACAGAACCTTGGCCTCCGACTCAGAGTCCAGGGCAGAGGTGGCCTCGTCCAGGATCAGCACTCGCGGCTGCTTCACCAGCGCCCGAGCGATGGCTCAACAGAACCTTGGCCTCCGACTCAGAGTCCAGGGCAGAGGTGGCCTCGTCCAGGATCAGCACTCGCGGCTGCTTCACCAGCGCCCGAGCGATGGCTCAACAGAACCTTGGCCTCCGACTCAGAGTCCAGGGCAGAGGTGGCCTCGTCCAGGATCAGCACTCGCGGCTGCTTCACCAGCGCCCGAGCGATGGCTCAACAGAACCTTGGCCTCCGACTCAGAGTCCAGGGCAGAGGTGGCCTTGTCCAGGATCAGCACTCGCGGCTGCTTCACCAGCGCCCGAGCGATGGCTCAACAGAACCTTGGCCTCCGACTCAGAGTCCAGGGCAGAGGTGGCCTCGTCCAGGATCAGCACTCGCGGCTGCTTCACCAGCGCCCGAGCGATGGCTCAACAGAACCTTGGCCTCCGACTCAGAGTCCAGGGCAGAGGTGGCCTCGTCCAGGATGAGCACTCGCGGCTGCTTCACCAGCGCCCGAGCGATGGCTCAACAGAACCTTGGCCTCCGACTCAGAGTCCAGGGCAGAGGTGGCCTCGTCCAGGATCAGCACTCGCGGCTGCTTCACCAGCGCCCGAGCGATGGCTCAACAGAACCTTGGCCTCCGACTCAGAGTCCAGGGCAGAGGTGGCCTCGTCCAGGATGAGCACTCGCGGCTGCTTCACCAGCGCCCGAGCGATGGCTCAACAGAACCTTGGCCTCCGACTCAGAGTCCAGGGCAGAGGTGGCCTCGTCCAGGATCAGCACTCGCGGCTGCTTCACCAGCGCCCGAGCGATGGCTCAACAGAACCTTGGCCTCCGACTCAGAGTCCAGGGCAGAGGTGGCCTCGTCCAGGATCAGCATTCGCGGCTGCTTCACCAGCGCCCGAGCGATGGCTCAACAGAACCTTGGCCTCCGACTCAGAGTCCAGGGCAGAGGTGGCCTCGTCCAGGATGAGCACTCGCGGCTGCTTCACCAGCGCCCGAGCGATGGCTCAACAGAACCTTGGCCTCCGACTCAGAGTCCAGGGCAGAGGTGGCCTCGTCCAGGATCAGCACTCGTGGCTGCTTCACCAGCGCCCGAGCGATGGCTCAACAGAACCTTGGCCTCCGACTCAGAGTCCAGGGCAGAGGTGGCCTCGTCCAGGATGAGCACTCGCGGCTGCTTTACCAGCGCCCGAGCGATGGCTCAACAGAACCTTGGCCTCCGACTCAGAGTCCAGGGCAGAGGTGGCCTCGTCCAGGATCAGCACTCGCGGCTGCTTCACCAGCGCCCGAGCGATGGCTCAACAGAACCTTGGCCTCCGACTCAGAGTCCAGGGCAGAGGTGGCCTCGTCCAGGATGAGCACTCGCGGCTGCTTCACCAGCGCCCGAGCGATGGCTCAACAGAACCTTGGCCTCCGACTCAGAGTCCAGGGCAGAGGTGGCCTCGTCCAGGATCAGCACTCGCGGCTGCTTCACCAGCGCCCGAGCGATGGCTCAACAGAACCTTGGCCTCCGACTCAGAGTCCAGGGCAGAGGTGGCCTCGTCCAGGATCAGCACTCGCGGCTGCTTCACCAGCGCCCGAGCGATGGCTCAACAGAACCTTGGCCTCCGACTCAGAGTCCAGGGCAGAGGTGGCCTCGTCCAGGATGAGCACTCGCGGCTGCTTCACCAGCGCCCGAGCGATGGCTCAACAGAACCTTGGCCTCCGACTCAGAGTCCAGGGCAGAGGTGGCCTCGTCCAGGATGAGCACTCGCGGCTGCTTCACCAGCGCCCGAGCGATGGCTCAACAGAACCTTGGCCTCCGACTCAGAGTCCAGGGCAGAGGTGGCCTCGTCCAGGATCAGCACTCGCGGCTGCTTCACCAGCGCCCGAGCGATGGCTCAACAGAACCTTGGCCTCCGACTCAGAGTCCAGGGCAGAGGTGGCCTCGTCCAGGATCAGCACTCGCGGCTGCTTCACCAGCGCCCGAGCGATGGCTCAACAGAACCTTGGCCTCCGACTCAGAGTCCAGGGCAGAGGTGGCCTCGTCCAGGATGAGCACTCGCGGCTGCTTCACCAGCGCCCGAGCGATGGCTCAACAGAACCTTGGCCTCCGACTCAGAGTCCAGGGCAGAGGTGGCCTCGTCCAGGATCAGCACTCGCGGCTGCTTCACCAGCGCCCGAGCGATGGCTCAACAGAACCTTGGCCTCCGACTCAGAGTCCAGGGCAGAGGTGGCCTCGTCCAGGATCAGCACTCGCGGCTGCTTCACCAGCGCCCGAGCGATGGCTCAACAGAACCTTGGCCTCCGACTCAGAGTCCAGGGCAGAGGTGGCCTCGTCCAGGATGAGCACTCGCGGCTGCTTCACCAGCGCCCGAGCGATGGCTCAACAGAACCTTGGCCTCCGACTCAGAGTCCAGGGCAGAGGTGGCCTCGTCCAGGATCAGCACTCGCGGCTGCTTCACCAGCGCCCGAGCGATGGCTCAACAGAACCTTGGCCTCCGACTCAGAGTCCAGGGCAGAGGTGGCCTCGTCCAGGATGAGCACTCGCGGCTGCTTCACCAGCGCCCGAGCGATGGCTCAACAGAACCTTGGCCTCCGACTCAGAGTCCAGGGCAGAGGTGGCCTCGTCCAGGATCAGCACTCGCGGCTGCTTCACCAGCGCCCGAGCGATGGCTCAACAGAACCTTGGCCTCCGACTCAGAGTCCAGGGCAGAGGTGGCCTCGTCCAGGATGAGCACTCGCGGCTGCTTCACCAGCGCCCGAGCGATGGCTCAACAGAACCTTGGCCTCCGACTCAGAGTCCAGGGCAGAGGTGGCCTCGTCCAGGATCAGCACTCGCGGCTGCTTCACCAGCGCCCGAGCGATGGCTCAACAGAACCTTGGCCTCCGACTCAGAGTCCAGGGCAGAGGTGGCCTCGTCCAGGATCAGCACTCGCGGCTGCTTCACCAGCGCCCGAGCGATGGCTCAACAGAACCTTGGCCTCCGACTCAGAGTCCAGGGCAGAGGTGGCCTCGTCCAGGATCAGCACTCGCGGCTGCTTCACCAGCGCCCGAGCGATGGCTCAACAGAACCTTGGCCTCCGACTCAGAGTCCAGGGCAGAGGTGGCCTCGTCCAGGATCAGCACTCGCGGCTGCTTCACCAGCGCCCGAGCGATGGCTCAACAGAACCTTGGCCTCCGACTCAGAGTCCAGGGCAGAGGTGGCCTCGTCCAGGATCAGCACTCGCGGCTGCTTCACCAGCGCCCGAGCGATGGCTCAACAGAACCTTGGCCTCCGACTCAGAGTCCAGGGCAGAGGTGGCCTCGTCCAGGATCAGCACTCGCGGCTGCTTCACCAGCGCCCGAGCGATGGCTCAACAGAACCTTGGCCTCCGACTCAGAGTCCAGGGCAGAGGTGGCCTCGTCCAGGATGAGCACTCGCGGCTGCTTCACCAGCGCCCGAGCGATGGCTCAACAGAACCTTGGCCTCCGACTCAGAGTCCAGGGCAGAGGTGGCCTCGTCCAGGATCAGCACTCGCGGCTGCTTCACCAGCGCCCGAGCGATGGCTCAACAGAACCTTGGCCTCCGACTCAGAGTCCAGGGCAGAGGTGGCCTCGTCCAGGATCAGCACTCGCGGCTGCTTCACCAGCGCCCGAGCGATGGCTCAACAGAACCTTGGCCTCCGACTCAGAGTCCAGGGCAGAGGTGGCCTCGTCCAGGATCAGCACTCGCGGCTGCTTCACCAGCGCCCGAGCGATGGCTCAACAGAACCTTGGCCTCCGACTCAGAGTCCAGGGCAGAGGTGGCCTCGTCCAGGATCAGCACTCGCGGCTGCTTCACCAGCGCCCGAGCGATGGCTCAACAGAACCTTGGCCTCCGACTCAGAGTCCAGGGCAGAGGTGGCCTCGTCCAGGATCAGCACTCGCGGCTGCTTCACCAGCGCCCGAGCGATGGCTCAACAGAACCTTGGCCTCCGACTCAGAGTCCAGGGCAGAGGTGGCCTCGTCCAGGATCAGCACTCGCGGCTGCTTCACCAGCGCCCGAGCGATGGCTCAACAGAACCTTGGCCTCCGACTCAGAGTCCAGGGCAGAGGTGGCCTCGTCCAGGATCAGCACTCGCGGCTGCTTCACCAGCGCCCGAGCGATGGCTCAACAGAACCTTGGCCTCCGACTCAGAGTCCAGGGCAGAGGTGGCCTCGTCCAGGATCAGCACTCGCGGCTGCTTCACCAGCGCCCGAGCGATGGCTCAACAGAACCTTGGCCTCCGACTCAGAGTCCAGGGCAGAGGTGGCCTCGTCCAGGATCAGCACTCGCGGCTGCTTCACCAGCGCCCGAGCGATGGCTCAACAGAACCTTGGCCTCCGACTCAGAGTCCAGGGCAGAGGTGGCCTCGTCCAGGATCAGCACTCGCGGCTGCTTCACCAGCGCCCGAGCGATGGCTCAACAGAACCTTGGCCTCCGACTCAGAGTCCAGGGCAGAGGTGGCCTCGTCCAGGATGAGCACTCGCGGCTGCTTTACCAGCGCCCGAGCGATGGCTCAACAGAACCTTGGCCTCCGACTCAGAGTCCAGGGCAGAGGTGGCCTCGTCCAGGATCAGCACTCGCGGCTGCTTCACCAGCGCCCGAGCGATGGCTCAACAGAACCTTGGCCTCCGACTCAGAGTCCAGGGCAGAGGTGGCCTCGTCCAGGATCAGCACTCGCGGCTGCTTCACCAGCGCCCGAGCGATGGCTCAACAGAACCTTGGCCTCCGACTCAGAGTCCAGGGCAGAGGTGGCCTCGTCCAGGATCAGCACTCGCGGCTGCTTCACCAGCGCCCGAGCGATGGCTCAACAGAACCTTGGCCTCCGACTCAGAGTCCAGGGCAGAGGTGGCCTCGTCCAGGATCAGCACTCGCGGCTGCTTCACCAGCGCCCGAGCGATGGCTCAACAGAACCTTGGCCTCCGACTCAGAGTCCAGGGCAGAGGTGGCCTCGTCCAGGATCAGCACTCGCGGCTGCTTCACCAGCGCCCGAGCGATGGCTCAACAGAACCTTGGCCTCCGACTCAGAGTCCAGGGCAGAGGTGGCCTCGTCCAGGATGAGCACTCGCGGCTGCTTCACCAGCGCCCAAGCGATGGCTCAACAGAACCTTGGCCTCCGACTCAGAGTCCAGGGCAGAGGTGGCCTCGTCCAGGATCAGCACTCGCGGCTGCTTCACCAGCGCCCGAGCGATGGCTCAACAGAACCTTGGCCTCCGACTCAGAGTCCAGGGCAGAGGTGGCCTCGTCCAGGATCAGCACTCGCGGCTGCTTCACCAGCGCCCGAGCGATGGCTCAACAGAACCTTGGCCTCCGACTCAGAGTCCAGGGCAGAGGTGGCCTCGTCCAGGATCAGCACTCGCGGCTGCTTCACCAGCGCCCGAGCGATGGCTCAACAGAACCTTGGCCTCCGACTCAGAGTCCAGGGCAGAGGTGGCCTCGTCCAGGATCAGCACTCGCGGCTGCTTCACCAGCGCCCGAGCGATGGCTCAACAGAACCTTGGCCTCCGACTCAGAGTCCAGGGCAGAGGTGGCCTCGTCCAGGATCAGCACTCGCGGCTGCTTCACCAGCGCCCGAGCGATGGCTCAACAGAACCTTGGCCTCCGACTCAGAGTCCAGGGCAGAGGTGGCCTCGTCCAGGATCAGCACTCGCGGCTGCTTCACCAGCGCCCGAGCGATGGCTCAACAGAACCTTGGCCTCCGACTCAGAGTCCAGGGCAGAGGTGGCCTCGTCCAGGATCAGCACTCGCGGCTGCTTCACCAGCGCCCGAGCGATGGCTCAACAGAACCTTGGCCTCCGACTCAGAGTCCAGGGCAGAGGTGGCCTCGTCCAGGATCAGCACTCGCGGCTGCTTCACCAGCGCCCGAGCGATGGCTCAACAGAACCTTGGCCTCCGACTCAGAGTCCAGGGCAGAGGTGGCCTCGTCCAGGATCAGCACTCGCGGCTGCTTCACCAGCGCCCGAGCGATGGCTCAACAGAACCTTGGCCTCCGACTCAGAGTCCAGGGCAGAGGTGGCCTCGTCCAGGATCAGCACTCGCGGCTGCTTCACCAGCGCCCGAGCGATGGCTCAACAGAACCTTGGCCTCCGACTCAGAGTCCAGGGCAGAGGTGGCCTCGTCCAGGATGAGCACTCGCGGCTGCTTCACCAGCGCCCGAGCGATGGCTCAACAGAACCTTGGCCTCCGACTCAGAGTCCAGGGCAGAGGTGGCCTCGTCCAGGATCAGCACTCGCGGCTGCTTCACCAGCGCCCGAGCGATGGCTCAACAGAACCTTGGCCTCCGACTCAGAGTCCAGGGCAGAGGTGGCCTCGTCCAGGATGAGCACTCGCGGCTGCTTCACCAGCGCCCGAGCGATGGCTCAACAGAACCTTGGCCTCCGACTCAGAGTCCAGGGCAGAGGTGGCCTCGTCCAGGATCAGCACTCGCGGCTGCTTCACCAGCGCCCGAGCGATGGCTCAACAGAACCTTGGCCTCCGACTCAGAGTCCAGGGCAGAGGTGGCCTCGTCCAGGATCAGCACTCGCGGCTGCTTCACCAGCGCCCGAGCGATGGCTCAACAGAACCTTGGCCTCCGACTCAGAGTCCAGGGCAGAGGTGGCCTCGTCCAGGATCAGCACTCGCGGCTGCTTCACCAGCGCCCGAGCGATGGCTCAACAGAACCTTGGCCTCCGACTCAGAGTCCAGGGCAGAGGTGGCCTCGTCCAGGATCAGCACTCGCGGCTGCTTCACCAGCGCCCGAGCGATGGCTCAACAGAACCTTGGCCTCCGACTCAGAGTCCAGGGCAGAGGTGGCCTCGTCCAGGATGAGCACTCGCGGCTGCTTCACCAGCGCCCGAGCGATGGCTCAACAGAACCTTGGCCTCCGACTCAGAGTCCAGGGCAGAGGTGGCCTCGTCCAGGATCAGCACTCGCGGCTGCTTCACCAGCGCCCGAGCGATGGCTCAACAGAACCTTGGCCTCCGACTCAGAGTCCAGGGCAGAGGTGGCCTCGTCCAGGATCAGCACTCGCGGCTGCTTCACCAGCGCCCGAGCGATGGCTCAACAGAACCTTGGCCTCCGACTCAGAGTCCAGGGCAGAGGTGGCCTCGTCCAGGATCAGCACTCGCGGCTGCTTCACCAGCGCCCGAGCGATGGCGATGCGCTGCTTTTGGCCTCCACTCAGCGACTGGCCTGCTCCCATTGCTCCTTCCTCTAGGAGAATGCAGGAGATAATTATTGACCCACCTCGCTCGCCCACCTGAGTGGCGTAGCCAGAAGGGAGTTCCTGTATGAATTGGTCGGCGTTGGCAGCCGTGGCCGCCGCCCGAACCTCTGCATCGCTGGCCTCCGGCTTCCCGTAGCGAATGTTCTCCTCGATGCTCGCGGAGAACAGCACCGGCTCCTACACACTCCTTCCCTGCCCTCAAAAGGCGGTGGAGAAGGAGGAGGACCTGGGCAATGAATCCGATGACGTGGCCGCGAAGCCAGGAAGGGTCCAGGCTTCGCAGGTCCAGCCCGTCCAGCAGAACGCCGCCTTCCAGAGGCTCGTAGAAGCGTTCTAGCAAAGCTGCGGCTGTGCTCTTGCCCTGCCCACTAGGGCCACACAAGGCCAGCGTCTTGCCTGCCTCCAGACGAAGATTGAGGCCATTGAACACCTGCCCGTTTGTCCCTGCTCATTTCACACTAGGCAAGAAGCAATTGGTGTGCCTTGGCCTCAGGTCTGCTGGGATAGGCGAAGTGAACGTCGCGGAATTCGATCTCTCCAATCAGTCTGTCCTCCTCGATCCATCGGCCGCCGCTGAGTGGCAAATGGCTGGGTGTGTTGATGAGCTGGGGAAGAAGATGCGGATGTGGGAAGGTAAAGAATGGGAGCTGCGTGGAAGTACTTGGAAGACGCGGGCAGCTGCAGTCCAGCCGCGCACAGCTTGACCGGTGAGCAGAGAGAGCTGGCCCATGGAGCGCTGGATGCCCTGCGTTGTCACCAAGAAGGACATCAACTCACCTGCACTTTCATCCATCACCTCCTTTTCTTCTTCCAATTCCCCCAACCCGGCTTCAGCTGGCCCGCCTCAATGAGCGAAGCACCCGCGTACAGGACAGACAGCACCACCCCTGGAAGGCTACTGGTAGGGCAGGCAGACTGTGAGAGGAGGTAGGAGCGGGGCACCGTTGAGGAAGAAGTTGGAGGCGCCCTGGAAGATGGCAATCCCGAATCCGAGGCGCTCGGCGAGACTGCGGCCCAGCTCCACCTCCTTGGCGTACAGAGCCGCCTCCGTCCGCTCGCTGGCAAAGGCCCGCACCGTCCGAATGTTCCCCAGCGCCTCGTCCGCCACCATCGTTGCACGCCCCATCTGCTCCTGAAACCCACTCTACTCTCCTATCCTCCCTCCTCCCTCCACCTAGACTTTCACCTGCTGCTGTCTAGAGGCAGCACGGAGGAGTGAGCCGAAGGCGGTGCCGATGAGGACAATGAGAGGGATGCCCAAGGCTGCGCCCATCGTCATCTCCGGTGACAGCAGCCACAGCGAGGCCATCGAGCCGCCGATCTACAGGACAGGTCTTGTAATCCTGGTGTGTTGAGGAGAGGAGGCTTAGACGGACCTGGGTGAAAGCTCGGAGGCCTTGGGAGACGCAATTTTTGAAGGAATGCTTGAACTCCTGCACGTCGGCGCTGAGACAGGCCACCAACTCTCCGCTGCGGCGAATGTCATGGAAGGCGATGTCCTGAAGGATTTCTGGCTTTCGTTTGGGAGAGTTGATGAGCGGTTGAGTAGGTTTAGGCGGCTGGCCTGGTTGAGGAGGGTGGAGAAGAGGCGAATGCGCATGTCTCTGGCCAACCGCTCCCCAACCACGGCCAAGATGCTGATGTAAACAGCGGTCAAGAGGCCCTGCAAAATGGGCGCCTTAGGGGTACCAGCTGGAACTCGTTAGCTTAGCTTCTTTCTCTTTTTCTTCTCATACAGACCCGACCTTCTCTTTTTCACAAATCGGACAAAATGGAGGGAAACAAAAAGATGGAAGTGATGCTGAAAATATCTCGCGAGCTTTCCAAGCCTGAGTATGGAGGTTGCGAGACCTGGCTTAATAAAATGGATAAAATGAGATGAATTGAGATTTGAGATGTCTCGTGGTGGATAGTGCCAAAGTTGCACTTGGAAGGTGTGCTGAGCTTCAACGAATTCGACATATTACGGCGTCACATGGCTGGCACCAATCAAGGCGCTCGTCTTGATGTTCATTCCATTTCTTACATGCTACTTCCCATTAGAGGGATAATGGCTTTGATTGCAGATGCTTTTCCGACTCTATCTCTCCCAAAAGGAGCCGTCTCTTTTGGACAAAATACCGGCCATTCTACGCTCTCGATGTCTTGACCAGGCCGCTAGTGTTGTAGAAACCCATTTGGCTAGTCTCACATGCGAGTAACGACCTTACTAGACTAAGATTCAAGGCCTAAATTGAAAGATGACTGTGAAGGAAGACATACCTGGCAAGCATAAAGGGCGACTAATGGGAGTGCGGCTTGTCGCAGGGGCGATAAGCGAGTAACTGGAAGCTCCGCTATCAGCGTCACCAACTTTCCCAGCTCCACAGGAATGAGAACATTCAAGACTGCTGCCGCCACTGCTGCCTGCACACACTCTTGTCCCCTTCACACCCAGTTACACTCCGGGAGGAGTGCACAGCGACAGCGGCGATGAGGTAGAGGGCGTAGGGGGCCAGAAGTCCTGCCAGTTGGCGCCAGCTGAGCTGGGCCGAGGGGCTGAGCTGTCTGGCCTGCCTGGGCCTCGGGGAGGTGGCCAGAGAGCGCGCCGTGGCCCACTTCAACGGCCACACTCGACCACCACCCAGCCCCAGCAAAGCCAGACCACCCACGGCCTTGCTGCAGTCTTTGGGGGTTGCACAGGGACATGGGCAGCTGATAGGCCAACCGCCATCTGCTGGGAGGCGATCTGCTGAAGCGTGGCAGAAGCCTGAGCGATGGGCGACAAGAGGAGCTGGCTAGTCGGATGGAACACTGGGAGCAGAGTTGGAGCAGTAGCATTGCCCAGAAGAAATCCGGGTAAAGGTAGTTTGCTGAATTGACGCTGGATACAAAGCAAGGTTTACACTTGTGTGCCAGGTTATCTGGCAAAGAAAAGACTGCGCATATTTTTTACTGCGCATGCCTATCGCTGCTTAGATGCTCAATATTTGAAGGATTGTAAAGTTAACAATTATTTCAAATTTCTAAAAAACATGTGGTAAATATATTTATAAAGATGTTTGTAAAATGGAATTAAAAAGAAACCAAAGTTGGAAGAAGGGAGGGAAGCAGAAAAAACTTGAATGAAAAACTGAGTTGCGAAAAATTTTAGTCAAATTACTGTGGAAAAAAGCCCGTTTATGTTAACTTCAATCAACAAAAACAAAACAGATTTGTAACAAAGAAACTTTGGGTCTGTGGTTTTATTTAGCTCAGATTCATATATTGTGCTTAAACCTAATACATCAGAAAGTTTCATACAAAACTGCTGGTCAATATAAGGTCCCTTCGGGCCGCTCCGCGCTCAAAAATATAAAGTACATTTCGAGTTATGGTTGATTGAAAAACCTGCTTGTATGCTACTTATATGCAAGTTTCATGTAGAAAATGGGCAATTACAAAGACAGCTCTAATAAAACAGTTCAAACCAATTTAGGCAAAGTAGGGTTCATTGAATTGAATTGGCATTGAACCGATCATTGTGGCAGTTCTTTACACCTTTGAGCGGAGACACTTTGGGATCTTGTATAAAAATGTTTCAGGAAAATTAGCTTATTCTCAGTTTATTGTCGTTAAAAAAGTTTTTGGCATCCATTCGGCACCCTCTCATAAAACTGGTCTTAAGTGCCAGTACGTTCAGAGCTGATCAATTATTGAAGTCGTTTTGAGATAAGCGCTATTATTGGCTTAGTGGCAGGCTGTTGTATGGGTCAGGCTTGGGATGAGTAGATGAAAAGGCGATGTTGGCATATTTCTGATGGGCAGCACGGAGTGGAAAGGGGGATAGGAAGGGGGGGCGTGGGTGTATAGGAGCTGCTGTGCATTGTCTGCAGTGGGCGGCTGCTGTGTGCGCACTGGCCCAGACGAAACAGCAACAAGGCAGGCAGGGGGCAGCCAGTCACTTGGTCAAAGCAGGCTGGCAGTGTGCGCGATTTTTTGCGTCACCTGCCAGCCGATGGAAATGCCAACTGGATAACCGGATTCGAAAGAACTGGATTCGAAAGATCGGTTTGATCGGTAAGATTGCGTAAAATTCGATAGCCGTAGGAGACAAGGACAGTGTCTAAAAGCCATTACTCATGGCATGGTATGTGAAATCTATCGATCAATGCAAGTGGAAGGATTTTTGCTTGCAGGCAACTTAGGGACTGAAAGAAGGAAGCAGGAGGAGCTTGTCAAGAAGATCTCCACGAGGGAGAAGGCCTACGAAGTGCTGGTCCAGAACATCGAAAACGCGGAAATCGAACTCGCTTAGCCCCCTTTCATCAGACACCACTTCTCAAATAAGAAGCTTGCTTTTGAGGCTAGGCTCGAAGGCCTCAAAAAGATGTGGAGAAGTGGCGTGTGGAGAAACGCAAGCTCTTCTGTAACCTGGAAGTGCTCAAGTACAAGTTGGAAGCGCGTCAAGAAACCTCTTCATCAGTTCTCTTTTCACCTCCAATCCTATTCTTAATTGAAGCGACATTGTAATCTGGGAAAGGGAAGAAAGCCAAAAATTGTTATGAATATTTTCTTTTAGTGTGGTTTAAGATTAAATTTTAAGATACCATCTTTGCCTTGACTTTGTAGTCTGAGAAAGGGCTGACTTGAAAAGCTAAATAACGGTGACAAATGTTTCAGCATGGCTCCTGGATCAACCATGGCGCAGGAGCAGCTGAGATCGGACGACCCCGGCAAAATTACAATCTCCCACCCCTCTTCTGGTTCCTTCCCTCTCCCTCTCCCTTCTCTGCCTTTAGGCTGGTGGCGCTATCTATGTCACGACTAGCCATATATATATCTGGTACCATCGGCAAGCCAAATGTGGGTCTGTTTTCTCGAAAGATTGTAATTGCCCCGAGCAAAAAGTCAGGGAAATACATCTACTACTAATGGAATCTGTCAAGGTCAAGGTTTGCGGCGGAGAGGAGGAGATGAAAAACTAGGAGGGATTTGCATAGCGAAAATGTGTCATGTGTCAGCTCCAACATCAATGTGTCATGTGTCAGCTCCAACACCCATGTGTCATGTGTCAGCTCCAACATCCAAGCAGTCCAAGTACAACCGATTGGATAGCGGAGAGAAAATAGTTAGCTGCAGCTTCAGCGATGCCGGCAAAGACGCGAGCGATGCTGCGAAAGGAGGAGGCCGAATAAGCGGCGGCGGCGGCGGCTGCGGCGGCGGGAGAAGCGGAGACGGCGGAAGAAGCGAAGGCGGCAGCGGAGGCCAAACGCTACCAGCGTCCCCAGGACCTGGACAAGCTGCCCGACTTCACCCTCCACGATATCAGCCTCTTCAAGAAGCCGTTCAGCTCCCCTCTCATTGCCCCAAAGCACTAGAGCGCTGCTTTTTGCAGCTACAAGGCGGCTGAAGTGGAATTCTTCACGAGCCTGCTGCCGCTGCCACAGAGCTCCATGCCGGTGCTGTTCGAAACCGCCTATTCCCTGAAGCTCGTCGGGGAAGGGCGGCTGCCGCAGCACTTGAAACGCAAGTGGCAACAAATCCAGCCAGAGGCAGGTGTGGCAGAGAGTATTGATGGAAGGAGGCTAGGAGTAAAGGTTTGTGGATTGGCAGTTGGAGATGGAGGAGCGGCTGTTCCCCGAGAAGAAGACCCGCAGCAGGACGGAGTTCACCCACGTCGTCAAGGTGGCCCAATCCGTCCTGCTGCGGAAGAACAGCCGTGACCCGCTGAAGGACTTCATGGCAGCCGCCTTCCTCAGCCTGATGAAGATCGACAAGGTCCTGCTGCAGGAGCACGGCATCCGCTACGCCCTGAAAAACTACGCGGAGAACTCAGAGTTCGCCCAGGAAAATGGCGGCTTCGTTGCCAAGAAGCTGAGCAAACTGCGCATTATTGATTGAACCGTGCCGGAGCCTTCCTGCTGCGCACGAGACGATGGTGGAGCAGGCGGACATGAAACGTCAGCTGGCGCAGGATGAGGCGCCAGACGTCGACGTTGAAATCGACGCCCATGCTCCGACACCTCCACCGAACCAGCCTGCCTCTCCACCCCTCCTCCAACACCCCGTAGATCAGCCCCCCTACACCAGAAACCACGTTCTATGTATCGTACAAGTGCAGTCAACTGTATTCGTGCTAGATAGCAATCAGCATGCTCCACTGACTCTGGGAGGGCCTGGGCAGAATTGGGTTACTGGTGTTCTCGATAGGCTTTTACAGGCTTTCACAGCCCCTACTCACTTCCCGCGCTGCCTCAAAGCACGCACACTCATTGAGTAATTTCTCTTTAGTTTCCTTGTTGTGGATTTTGTTTTGGCTTCAAGTGCTTTGCTTTCAATTTTGAAAAGATAAAGGAACGGTGAAAAAACTGGTGTGAACAGAATTCATCGAATGCAAACAAGCAATTTCAATGCCTATAATACATTGCACGGAGTTACGTATTATTTAATACAGCTTAATGCTTGAAATCAATGGAAGGTGGCAATGTAACTGTTTCATTATGCACCCTACTATTCAAACACCCGTGATGTGCCGCAGCCAATTGCATAACTGGACATATTCAAAAAACTGTATTGCTGTCTGGTTTGCCGTTCTCAGCGCAACCCCAGGTCCACGTCAAGCAATGCTGGTGGGACTAGGAGGCTAGAAAGAGGCTCCCATGAGCCTCCCGGAAGATGGCGCCGGGTCACGAAATGAGTCAGTTGGGACCCCGCGGCGCCCAGCCAATGAGTCTTTTTCTTCTCTTCTCCCAGCCAGCTCGCTTGCTTTTCCCAGGGAGCAGAGCCTCCTTTCTTTCCTCTGCCCCACCCACTT